>JXSR01S025294.1:15201-29467 GCA_000969725.1 Ophiothrix spiculata
GACTCTAGGACCCAAGCATTATTGACTACAAACCATATTCTTAATACCCTTGAACTTACGCGCCATGGCTACAGAACTACTCTGTAGCCAGGCGCTCCTTTCAGTCAAATTTTCCATATCCAATCACACTTCCTACACTCCGCCTACCATTGCATATCTAGATACACTAAAGCACAAAGAAGAATGGTTGCCAATTAACACTTTAAATAGTATCATTTCCATAATTTTCTTTTTGAAAAAAGGTAATAACATGCACACAACTTTGTCAGTAACCAATGCCCCAACTGTGGAATCTCAAACTGTGCCTTCAACCATGTTGCTAAAGGTAAACCTGTCAAATGTAAGCTTTGTTAGAAAGAATTTCATACAGTGCATAGGCATGAATAGTTCAGGCAAAAGGCCTACATGGTTTTGTTCATTGTGCTAAAACATGTAGTTTTGCTATCATCATTACAGAGCTCCCTGTCTTTATAAAGTAAAGAGATAAAGACTTTGAAGGAACAAAGTAATAAACAAAAGACTGAAATAGCTCAACTCAAAAATGATAACTTAACTTAAGTTTGCCATCAAGAACCAAGAAAGAGTGCAAACAAGGAGCCAAGATCTTGGAAATTAAAGATCGTCTACATTAAATCAGGAGGACATTATTGAGTACCATCAATGTGTAGTGTATATGCATCACTTAACCCTTACCCTCCAACGTACTACACAGTACTACAGTAAGAAAGTAAGAAATTAAGAATTTGCCTAAGTCTGAATACGTCAAAGACGGCGGATATAAATGATTAGGGAATTGCTGCCCGGGCAAGCCACGCTCGGTGGCTTGGCATAGCTGGACATTGGATCGGGATAGCAGGGATCAGGGGTTCAAATCCCAGGGGGACCGGGGGAACCAGACATTTTTTCATGACATATTCGGACTTAGACTGTATTTAAGCGTGCGAGAGTAAGGGCTAAAAACGACTCACATAAGACTATAATCATCCATGCAGGGATAAATGATTGCACGTCTGATCAGGATATGAATTCTGCTGGCACCGAGTAGGAAAGAATGGTAACAGAAATGGTAACGGACACATTTCCCTGGAACGAAAGTGCGTATTTCCACAATTTCTCCCGCAATGATGACAATCATGGCCACCAATCCGAGGGACAAACTGAACAATAAGTTGAAAGAAATAGGGAAAAGGAACCACTGTGATGTCATAGACAATGATTTATCTTTTAAATCAATAAGCAAGGACACTCTTGAAGGAATTCATAATGGAGGAAAGAAATGGAACATGAAAGTTATTGAATGCCATTCACAAGAAACATTTGCCAAAAGTCAATGCACCCCTGAAATTCAACCCAGCCACCTCTCCCCCCAGGTACACATAATTACTGCACCGTCCCTAATTATTCCCCAAACCTATATAAAATTCTAGTACCAGTAACCGAGACTAAGGTTTTATCTTCTTGTGCACGCTTGATGCCATGACACGCTCACCTTTATGGACATGTTGTACAATGAGGGGCTAAGGATCATACACATGTAGGTACAGTATGGCCCCCTTGCCTATCAAAGCAAACTTCAACATTGTTTAATCCCATGAGATTTTTTTTTATGGCCAGCTTGCTGTTAACATATTTTTTCTGTTTCCAGCAGTAGTGAAGAAGAACAGGCACCACCAAGATGCTGCGAAGAAAGATGTGGAAAAACACATGCAGAAGTGGCTATTTGGAGGAAGGGATCATGGAGGTATGAGGGCTAAGAGAAGAGAGCGCGAGGCTGCAAGACGTGAACAAAACACAGGTGGTGCTATATACAGGAACAAAGCACAGAAAGTGATAATGCAATTGATGAAGGTGGTGATGGGATTGATGATGGAATGATAACTGTACTGAGGAGTAAGGTCCATTCAAATGGCTTTTCAGGATTTTTTGCAGTTTCAAATGTCAGTATATATTGTTTTCAATGTCCTGGATTTGCCTTTGTATTTGTTCAATTAAGCCGAGCAACTTAACCCTTTCGGACCCGAATTAATTTTCAAGTTCCACTTTTGAGGTTTCACCTTCTCAAGTATATATCATCATAACTATCATGGTATGCATGTTATGCTAAATCTCTTTTCATGAGGTCTTAGAAGACATTACAAGCTTTAAAATGACACCAAATATGATACTATAGGTTGTTTCATTTTTTTGTTATTGTATTTTTTAAGTATTTCTTTATTTGCTAGAAACGCTCAGGCGCTCTATGGGTCTGAAAGGGTTAAATGAACCTTATTGCCCATCATTTTGAACGTTGCACATTAGAAAACTTAAATGAAAATTTTCTACAAGAGCGAAACTATCAACTCATTGGATCAAAATTGAAGTTCACATTTTTTAGTGTCATTGAGCTTTTAGGTGTATTAGCTACAATTAAGTACTTTAGAATGCATTCTGACTTTTAAGGTGAAGCTTGCAAAATGAGTACAGTGAAAATACATTTTCAGGCTTTTAAATAAAAGGTAATGTAGAATTGCATCTTTCAGATGCGTTTAATTTTATTCAAATTCGACTTGGTTTGGAGATTACACTCAATGAAAGTAAATACATGTGCTCACATTGGCAAGTTTTCACTTTTTTGTACATTTTAGGATATGAAAGGTATTATTTACTTTTTACCTAAGTTTTTGGATAAATTTTAGTAACTTAAATAATTTCTGGGTGGTGAAAGTGAATAATGTTTATAATTTTTTTACAAGAGAAACACAAAGTCAGACACCTGTAACGGTACCACGTCAACTTACCACCCCCGGATCTAAGACACAAATGCATAAATGTTCTCTAAACAACATATCTTTGGCGTAACCGGTAGGCCTAGTAACCATACAATCCACAAAAATCACCAGAAGACAACAAATTTGAATAAATTAATATCAACTATATGATACACCTGTGAGCCACATGCATATTATTATTGAACTATATTCAAAAAATCATGACCCAATCATGTTTTTACAAGATAGTGTCTGTTGATTGTGACTTTCTAAATTTTTGTATGTTATCCCGCCTATAGGGCAATCTACACGAAGTGCAAATCCAGATGCATGCGCATCTCCAGATCTGGGATCCGCATCTCTGTAGACTGCATGTACATAGAGTGCTATACAGCAGATCCGGATCTGATGCCGTGTAGCCACAGTCAACTGCAAAGCAGCTTGATTGCCTGTATGAGAGGCTCACCCACTGTCGGCTCAACCACCAGAGGCTCTTGATCTCAATATTAAATTGACTTTTCAGGTATAACATGTGTCTACAGCTTTATCAATAGTGATTGTCGTCGTTCTAAAAATATCTAAAAAGAGCATAAAAGTCGGGATAAAAGTCTCCTTCAAATGACACTAAGCTAGCCCAATAGGTAAAACGATTTAGGTAAAAATACATGTTTTTTTTTTAAAGATACCATACTTTGTAATAGATCCCTGATGTTGACGGAGCTACATATGACACCCTTCCAGATTCGGAAGATAGAGCTTGTAAATGGCAGCCAGTTGAAGAAGATAAAATGAAGGCTTTCATTGGAACTATAATATTGATTGGAATTGTAAAATTACCAACTTACCAGCTGTATTGGTCTAACAACTGGATGCTGGACGAGGGCATAAAGAAAGCGATGTTTTGTTGTAGATTTCTGGATATACTAAACTTACTCCACTGCACAGACAAAGCTCAAATGCCTTGCAGAGATTCACCAAACTTTGACAAAGTTTACAAAATATGTGACGTTCTGGAAATGTTTGTAAGGGGAGACATGTAAACTAATCGGCAACAGGTTGCCGTTATCTGAACTAGATGGCAAAGTCAAATTTTGGGCATCTGTCTTGAACATAATCAATTTGATGCTTTAAAACCATAAAAATAGTAAACATACACACGTTCAAATGCCTGGACAAGAGGAATTATCGATGTGTTTAAGATTAGTGGAGAAATACACTGTTCCGACTAGTGCAAATATCTGCACCATGTTGCCGATTAGTTTACGTGTCTCCCCTAGCAAGTTGGCAAGTACATTAACTAGGCGAGAAGTTTTAATTGATGAGACAGTGTTTCAGAGTTTCAGAGATAGTGTCTTTCCTTCAATATAATCCCAAAATGCCTCACAAACCACTGTCTGGTCAGCAGCAGAGGTCAGAACCGGATATGTATACTGCTGGAACGTGTATCACAGAAAGGCAATGTGGCCTGATCCCAGAACGATGAACAATGACATGCGTGGGGCAGACCACTGGGTATGTTTAAGATTAGGGGAGAATTAGACTGCTCCGACTGGTGCAGATATCTGAACCACGTTACCGATTAGTTTACATGTCTCCCCTCAGCTCTGTTGAAAAACAACTGGTGAAGAGAGTTAACCCTATATCATCCTTAAAGGGCATACCACACATAAGCTAGCAATCGCAGACTGCAATTATTTTCCTATCCACTTCTGTTGCTAGATGGGCTAAGCTTTGGCCGAATTGACTAAGAATAAGAGTTTCACGGCCCTGCCAAGTTAAAACTTGTGTTTAGCTGCCATGGAGCGATCTCTAATAGTTCATTGAAAAAGCTTGGAAAAGTAAATTAAAACCATGGCATCGATATCAAAAGGACAATTGTTTGGTGCAGTTCATGATGCTGGCTCGCTTTCAGATATTAATGCAGCCTATGCTACATGTATTAAATTCTTACATGAACATTATAGCATCAGAATTGATATTCCAGAAAATATGACCAAGCATATTGCAAAAACAGTTAAATCTTTCCTCTACCATATACGAGATCGATGGAATAAATGTGGACGTAATGTTGATTATTTTAAAACTCCAAATGAGAATGGCTTGAACAAAATTTGATTTTTGCCCAGTTTGACAGCCTGATCTTAACAACAGACTTCTGGACGTCTTGCGCTAACCAAAATTATATGTCCACAACTGCCCATATATTATCGCCTTCAAATTGGGAAGACTGTGATATCGTCTTCGATACAAGTCCTGTTCTGCATATCTAGACACACCTTAAGACGTCCCTCACAGACACAAATCACGTCAAAAGAGTCACTCAAGGAGCTTTACCCATAACAGTTCAACAGAATAGGGGATCTCAAAGATGAGGCCAAACTGTATCTGATAGACGAAGCAGCTATACAAGGCATCAACCAGTTAAGGAAAGTCCACTTAAAAGCCCCCCACACAGATGATTTGGGACAGCGACAGAGAGTTGACACACTCAATTTTAAACTAAAAGCATCAGGCAGCAACACCAATTAAAGCACTGTTATTGACAATGATACTAACTTTAAAGTTGCAAATCAGGAACCAGATGAGTGATCGTTCAATGGGGCAAACTCCATTTGAGTGATCATGGAACAAAGAAACGTCCAATTTCAACAAAACACACCAAATTATTACGAAGAAATCATCTGATTCTACCAGCACAGTAAAGTCATCTACTTTGCAAAAACAACCTGCTAGGCATCAAAGGCACTCCTGTGAACTCTTCACGTTCACCAGTGTCGCATGTGCGTGGATGCTTTTATTGCAGAGGAACAAATCATGTGATGAAAAACTGTCGCTTTGGAGGGCCTGTTCAGTGCTATGGATGTGGGGAACATTGTCATCTGAGCACCAACAGACATTTCCATCCAGTCAACTCAACTGTACCATCACCAACATTGCACAATCTATGACACTGTATTCTTGAATCTGCGTTTCTGATGTTATTCAAACTTGATTCTTTAAGTTGCATTTTTGTCTTTTGGTCAATGAATCTCATCCCAAAACTGAAAACAGGATGACTACAACTCCTTTAGAACATGCAGCTGTTGTCAATGAGAAGGAATGCAAACAATGCTGCTAGGGTGAGATCTGCTGTGAAACAGAATCTGAATTGCAAGCATTAAAATAGGAAACATGTTGAATATCAACTGGCAAGAATGAGTACAGGCGTGAGAGTGCACTTACATGAAAGACTCATGATACAGCTGTCTTTAAGTGGCTTGTTCCCATGGGTTGACATGTATAAGGGACATCTTTCTTTTGACCTTTGACCCCCAAGGAAAGGTCAGACGACGGGGGTTACCATTAACATTTTTGATCGCTGGTCTAAGACAAACAAGTTGACAATTCAAATACTTTTGTGTTAGTTCATCTTGATGCTGATGATAACATAGACATTTGTGACAATTATAGTGGACAGAAACTTTTTGATATCCTTTGTTGGAAGTTGCAAAGTAGTACAAAGAAAGAAGATGTATTTTGAAGAATTTTGTGCCATCATGTGCCAATGTCACACCTCAACTGGATATAGAAAAGACCCAACAAACGATCCGCTACCTTTACTCTTTCCTACCCAGTAAAGAATTTTGATATCTTTGGAAATATTGCAGAGAGGTGGCAAGAATTAAACAATGTTCTTTCAAACTTTCATGCGTTAATAATGAAATGGCCCTCAATGGTTATGATTTTCATTCCCCCAAAGACTTCCACCCAATCATCATATTTTGTGCATTTAAAAACTGGTTTCACAGAGCTCCACCTTGCACATCAGCACAACTATTTACTGTTTCATGCTACATTTTAACATGGACAAACTTCATGTTTCTCAGACTAGGAAGTCTAAACATGTGGCTTAATTGGAGAACGATAGATAAAACTATGCCTGAAAGTTTTAGAAAGAAGTTTCCAATTAGTGTGATCATAGACTGTACTAAAATTAAACCCTAGTGCGTAATAGTAAGTTTTTTTTCCAGTACAAAAATTCATGTGCAGTGAAAGGACTGGTTGGCATCACTTAATAATAAGGAGCTCTAACATTTGTCAGCAAATTGTACACCAGATCAGTATCAGTTCGGACTAAACGCTTCAATCAAGCGTACCTGCTGTATCCCTTGATGCAGAGACATCGTATCACTTCAAGAAGCATTGTAGATGTAACCCATCCATTTCCATCAAATACATAATATCGATAGCATAATTAAAAGTGCTGACCAAAAAATGCAACAATCAATCTTTTTAAAAAAATTGTAAGAAGAATAATAGAATTAAATCTAGTCTTCTGGACTTACATTTAATTGAGTACCGATGTTTCATGCCTTATCCATGGCACATCCTCAAGCCTGCTGGTCATCTGACGGCTTCTGTGCAGTGACCTGTGACAGGTTGTTGACGTCACAGAAAGTGGAACTTTTAAGTCTCTTTGATATCTTGTCGAAGACAAAATTGTAGGCCCGCTAGATTATTGCAAAGTCCTCCTCCTTTCTTGAGAAATGTTTTCAGAATTATCATAAATGGCCACCTTGCGCTCAAACAACTTGTGTTCTCTGTCCAATACTATGACATCCTCATTTTCAAAAGTGTGTTTAATAACATACAAATTTGGTACACAGCAGAATCACCACAATGATTGCTATATAGTCTGCGGTGTTGGTACATGTCTTTGTTCAGAGTTTGTTTTGTTTTGCCGATGTAAAATTCATTGCACCCTTGCATTGAATTGCAATAAACAATGTTGCTCTGTTTATCTTTAGGGATCTTGTCCTTGGGGCTAGTTCATTTACGTTCTTTCTGCAAGTTGGTTGTTCCTGAGCCTTACTTGTACAGGATTCAGCAATTATAGAAGGACGCATTTCTCCAATGTTTTGCGAAATCTCCAACTTCTATACCCACAGACACAAGGGCTGACTTAAGAGGATTGTGTTCTTCTGCTTATTGATTGTTGTCCGTAGAGGAAATTGTGTCCGCTCTGTGGAATGAAGTCCAAATCACACCTAGTTTGTGTACCAAATGGGTGATGTTAATCAAACAGCAAACACTGATCTGTGTGTGTGGCCTTTCTATAACTCAAGTCTCAAAGTGTCAGTAACTTAGTACATGAACTGAACAGTCCAGGAAAAGCAAGTTTTCCCTATAAAATATGTTTCAGTGTGAATTTGATGTGTTCATTTACTTTAATGATATGATCAAAAAAATAAACAGGTTGGTAGTTTCATACTCCAGGTGTCATCCACGTAGCAAAACAATGGGTAGGTGGAAATCCAGAAATGTTGCAATTTCTTTACACTCAAAAGTGTTCTATATACAGATTCATTACGATTGGGGAAACTGGTGAGCCCATGGCACACCCATGGCACTGTTTGTAAAATTTGTCATCATAAACAGAATAAGCAGTATTGAGACATAGTTCCAATAATTGACACACTTGTTCAGTACTCAGATTTGTATGCTCTTTCCAGGTGGTATCTTTGACTAAAAATTCTTGTACAACATTAACGGCCTCCTTAAAGGTGGTACACAGGGAAATAGGGCCGACACATCAAATACAGTTACCATTTCATTATCACTTAACTGTAAGTCCCGTAGTTTGTCAAATCTTGAGAGTTAATTATGAGGTGCTGTAATTTACCAACAAGTGGACTGATTATGTACGCCACATGTTTAGCAACATTGTATGGGATTGAGTCTATGCTGCTTACAATTGGTCTATGGGGAACATTGTTCTTATAGCCGTAAAAATTTGGTCAACTCACCATGGTACAGTTTGTGGTATAGCAGTTTGTAAATGACTTAAGCTCTTTCCAGTTCTTGTAAATTGTCTACAACTTTCTTCTTATAACTCTAAGTAGGATCCCAATTCTGTCTACAATATACCACAGAGTCTTAAAAGTTCCATTTTGTGTGACGTCAACAGCTTGTCACAGGTCACTGCATAGAAGCTGCCAGATGACCAGTAGGCTTAATGATACATTTGATTAGCATGAAATGCCATAACTTAATTAAATGCAAGTCAAGGCATTTTTCAAGACTAGATTTAATTCTGTTATTTTAATGTTGAAATACCTGGATGAATCAAAATCTTCATAAACGTAATATAAGAAGGGTGACAGTTATTTACATAACCCTTGCAGACAGCTTAATTGCCCTAACAATTGGTTTTGTGTAATGGATGGTTCACATCTACAATGCTTCATGAAGCAATACAATATTGCTGCATCAAGCGATACAGCGGGTACGCTTAACTGAGCATTTAGTCTGGACTGGTATCTAACCAAAAAAGATCTGAGAGGAAAGTGGAATTTTGAGTGTAAAGGGCAAAGTACACACCTGATTGTAAACAGGCTATACTTGCAAGAGTAAGAGAACTATATGGCATCAAGAGAGACAATGCACAATACAAAGTGTTAAAAGAATAGGATACCCTATTCACTCGTCCAATTCAACTATGTATTTTCTGAATGTATGCCACTGTAGCATTGGGTTGTTTCATACTAGTGTGCCAAAAATGATGTCAAAATACTTTTATAATGCTTAATCATAGAGTAGGGTGGTTTGTCAAATAATTGAAAGTTGGAGTATTTAAAAAATTGAAGGTTTATCAATCGGAAAATAGTCGAATTGGACGAGTGGATAGGGTATTGGAATGGATCTTGTAAGTACAGGAGTCATGGAAGCCTTGATGAATGGGCTCAGTAAAATCCCAAAGACATCACAGAAGCGGCAGTTTGTGTCTGAAAACTGAAAAAAAAACCCATAGATTAAATCAAAGTCTAGATACATAATGGATATAGCTCAACCGGCGGTTGTCTGCCCGTTCTGGGCGGTTTAACTGGAATAAACTATAGCCAACCGCCCAGAACCGGCAGACAACTGGCGGTTGAGTTTTGAAGCCGCCCCTTACAAAGTTGTATAATAAATACATGAGGGAGAATGCAGATAAGCCAGGCAGTGTAGGTATATTTTTTAGTCTTCGACAGGTCAAGTAAGGCAGCCAATATATTCAACTTCTTGAAAATATTGTGAATGTTATCAAGCCTAATGCATTCAGAGATAGATGTGATTTTGTAAGTCAAATAATGTGTCCTTTAAAGATGGTTGCAAATACAATTACCTTGCCTGAATCAAAAGATACTGAATGTGGCCACATCAAGGGCGTACTGGCATCAGTACCACATGATAAAGAAGTTTCATGGACTCATTGAGAACAGGTTACTACAACTTGCTTGCAAAACTCAAAAAGGAATGCAGGTGGTGAAAAAAGAGGAAGCCTGTTCAAAAGCATGATAGATTTATTACTTTCCTTGACAAAGTCGTAAGTGAAGCTGAAGTATATGCTGAACATTTGTTTCAAAAGGATTGGCAGAATGAAGCAGAAAAAGAACTTATCCAAAAATTCAAGTCTGACACAAATTCTAGGCATTTTTGATTTTGCAGAGAATTTTAAATGTGACCATCAAAGAGAAGTCCACAGTGCCTACTATTCACACAACTCAGCAATTTTACATCCAGCCGTCATGTATTATAATTGTCCTACATGTTTGAAAAGTATACGGGAAAGCATAATACTCATCAGTGATGATCTTACTCATGACTACCACCTGGTTAACACGTTTCAGCAGACCATCACCAAACACTTGACGCAAAACAGAGGATTAGCCACATCAATGTTTTATCGTTTCAGCGACGTTTGTAGCAGCCAATACAAGAGTAGAGGCCTTGGAAGGAATACAATGGCTAAGATTCATCGCAACTATTCAGGAACGAGACATGGTAAAGGAACAAGTGACGGCAAAAGTAGTATAGTTAAATGAATGGGTGCAAAAGTTGCTGAATGTGATGCAGCTACCATAAGTACACCAGAATAATTTCCAGTCAAGTGACCTAATAGATCAGGGTTTTTAAGTTAAACTTTGTGCCTCATGTCAAAGCTTATTAATCAGATTAATATTCTAAAAAAGTATATGGCAACCATTAATATGCAGTTAATTATCATTGGCCTGATGCCAATGTTCTCAATTGCCTTTTGATTTAAGATCAATAATAATTGTGTTTGTTTGTTTGCTTATTTTCATTTTTCTTTACAGCTCATACCCTTGCATTTGTGGATGAGGCAATGCATGAGGGCAGCGCCAGAAAGGCTACTACTCTTCTTCTCGTCAAAATATTTGGGGAGGAGAGTATGGCAACGCATTCATATAAACAACAGCAAGGGAAATCTTCACTTCCTCAACAGGACACAGCTAAAGTAAATGCTGTAATTGGTACGTGAATTTCCTTACTTTTTTAAGACTTCCCCCGAAGTTGACTAAACCAATACTACTGGATCCTACAGACAGGTCATTTCCTACAACTCATGACTTTTGACGGACTTTATTGACACCTATGCAACAGTTACATACTGAGTAAAGGCCATGTATGGAACCGTTGAGAGCTGATCAAAGGTCACCTTTTCCCAATTTGTACGTTGAACTTAGCAAAATTATAGTATAGTTCACAAGTCAAAGGGGTCTGAATAGAAGTTTGTTTGTTTACAAGGTTTGGTCTAATGATACCAGTCATTTTTATTTTTGGGAATTTTTCTTTCCCCATTATAGGCCTATCCTGTCTTGTCTGTTGTCAAAAATGATGGAATTTTGAAATTGTACTTTTATTAATAAAATTATTTTAACTATTTATGGTAGTTTGTTCCAAACCACATGATTGGCCTGACACTGGATATATTAAACTTGCAAATTTCAGAATATTTGGGAATCTAAATAACACCAATGTATCTTGTACTGTTTTTCTTCTTCAACAGATATTATCAGCAGTAAATGGCCACAACACAAACAGTACAAGAAGATTACCCCTGCAGTATATGTAAAACTAATCATTGGCGAGGTTTGCAGGGAACATGCTAGGAAAGCCAAAAAAATGCTGAAGCAACACTTGCCAACGCTAACCAAACCAATGGCAACACCATGCACCAGGACAGAGGAGAAAGTAATAAAGCTGCCACCACCACCGCAAATCAACCTGCCGCAAATTCAGATGCCACTGCCTGTACCATTCAAAGATCAACGGCAGTAAAGGGTACTGCTACCATCCGAGCTGCCCTACAAATTCCAAATTTTCCAGGTTCTGAACTAGATCAAGTTGTAGGCAGCACAGGCTTTTCCTTTATGCAGCTTTTAAAAAACTTTTTTTCACTTTACTTTTCCGATTAACAGAATTTGTGGACGCTCCTTATTTAGTGGGATGATGTTGTTATTTTTACTTAATATCATCTTTTTGTTGATATATATTGTAATTTAGTGATAGACACTTTTTTGTAATTTTAGTTATCATTTTCATTTAGAACTTTTTTTATCATTGGCATAAATTTTCTACAATGGTGCATTTTCATTCCAATTTTTTTCAAAATAAGGCTCAACCATACAAAATCTTTCCTACCAAACATTTGGTAGTGCCATCACCAAATATTTGCCATCGAACTAAAGTATGAATGGATAACAAACATTTGGTCCAACGTGTATGACAATTCAATAACATGTGCAATTTAGCGTGACATTTTACTTGGTCTCAACTCGGTGTTAAAAAGTTTTATTCCGATTTGGACGTCACAACCAAATGTATGGTAGCGAAATTTTGTTTGGAGGCATACTATGGTTTGGCCCTTATGCATAATAAATTTTAATCGAGACCTATTTTTCACCACATTGCAAATTTTCAAGTGCTCACTGATGGAAAGTAATGTTTGGCAATGATTTCTACGAGCTACATCTGTTTTTACAAATAGTGCCCTCTTATGTGACCCGGTAGGATCAATTTCAATCTATGTGCATACCCAAGTGAAATCCTGCAACGTTAACTAGAATAGTATAGTTCTATGTGAACTTATAACTACAGCTACTTTGTGCATGAAGGACTAAAATGAGTCCACACAGCAAGTGCATCTACACTCTTAGAAAAAAGGGTTCTTCAAGGGTTCTTGAAACTGACAAGGGTTCGTTGGCAAACCAGGTGTGCCAGAAGAACCCTTAGGGGTTCCACGGAGGTCTCATGAAGGGTTCTCACAGTGAAAATTGGGTCCTCGTGGTCAAGGGTTCTAGAAAGAACCTTTATTTTGGTGGAAAAGGGTTTCTCATGGACGTATCACATTTTTTCGCCTACACTTCATAATGTAGTTCCGCAATTACTAGAACGTAGATGACAAACTGTCAGTATCAATAACATTTATTTTGGTAGATTCATTAATCGGTAATAATTTCTGATTAAGTTAGATTTGAAAAATAAAAATAATATTGTATGAAAACAAAATCTTTGCCGCGTAA
This sequence comes from Ophiothrix spiculata, assembly GCA_000969725.1. NCBI lineage: Eukaryota > Metazoa > Echinodermata > Ophiuroidea > Amphilepidida > Ophiotrichidae > Ophiothrix > Ophiothrix spiculata. The sequence goes on from JXSR01S025294.1 coordinate 28,295, forward strand.
GGATATTTAAAAAAACAAAGTGCAGCGGTCATTACAATTTCCGTACTGGCCGTACTCACCGTCCCGCCGTGCAGTTGTAACAAGGACATGACGGAGTAACAAATTTGTGCAGAATTCCAAATTTGGTAAGCTAAATACGATATAAAACGTGAAGTTCAGTGTAGATTCACACAGAGATCATTTTGGATCATTATAGGATAGATAAATGTTAAAGCTTTTGATAAAGTTTAACTTCTTTCAGTGCAGTCGTACGTCAGTGGTACTTGCAAGGGTGCAGACGATATCATGATATCAAAGTATAATAATCAGTAACATTTTACGTTGCAGTAGGAATGCATGAATGTGTGCCTTGGACTGATGACTCCATTGTATATAATAAAAAATGAAATCAGTGTTCTATTTTTGTTTACAACTTGGGATTACACCCAATAAATTATTCTTCATAAAATAAACATTTTAGTAGTTTCCAGCGTTGGACGTAACTGGTGTAGGCCTAGCCTAAAATGCTCCTCATTTTGACCAATTTGCTATACAATTTTAGCAATGTTTAGCAGTAGGGCATAGATTACTACACTGAAGTAATAGTATACAAACAAAAACACAAAATAATTGTCTTCGGCTAATTTTGCTATGCATAAAAACTAGCTTACGTCCAACGCTGGTGGTTTCTTCTATTTGTAAAGTAGGCCTAAATAGGCCTAGCCTAGGCATACAGTTTATTTCAATTTTCATCTGACTTTGGCAATGTTGAAAGTAGCTTGCATGTCATGCATATGTGCTGATTGAGAGGCCAACAACTTAAGCATGACACATTTATCGCGTAATGCGCCCGCAATGCGTGCTTCAGGCATGAGAGTATGTGCGCACATGTACGAACATATGAGAGGCCCCTCAATCAGCAGGGATCCTACACTGTTACTTTTGAATGACAGAATGGTTGCTGACTTGTTTCCAAACAAGACATCTTCTCAGGTCCGTTTTCAGAAGTTGCTAAAACCCATACCAAAAATAAATGCCATCAGATAGCCATCGGATAACCATCCGATGGTTATCGGATAGCTTTTTGGTAGCAATCCGAAACCATCGGCTACCCGATGTCTTCTTGATGGCTTTGTCCCTTGTTATCAGAAAGACATCGGGTACCCGATGTCTTTCCGATAGGTAACAGAAAGA
>JXSR01S025295.1:12131-24899 GCA_000969725.1 Ophiothrix spiculata
TCAAACATATCAATAATCAATATCATCCCTCGGGGAGACAAAATGAAACTCAATATTGCCAAAGCTCCATAAAATTTAGTTGTATTGATTTTCATTCAATATTGGTAACATAGTTGCCATCGTCTACAGTAAAGAGCACAATTGGGCTGAATTGGAATTTTGGATATAAAATCTGAGAAAGAAAACACTGTCCGAGTAGGCATTTTTAAACCAGTTTTTAACCCTATGTTATTTATTCAGATCGAGAGGGTGTTTTTTTGGTAGATATGTGCCAACTCGGTTTCAAACATAGGGACCTATGCAACTGATTTTTTGGTCAAAATAGGGTCTTTAGAAATGATTTTTTTCCAAATTAAAGTCTCATGAACTACTTTAGGTGGGCAAATCATATGTTAATGTTTTGGGCCATAAAAACATATCGGCCCAGTTTCATGCCAAAATTATCTAAAAGTTGTATGAAGGTTTATTCATAACATATTAGTAAAATATTGGCAAAATATGAATATTGATGAGCACATATTGTAGGTGTTGCTCATTACCATTATCAATATATTGGCAAAAATGATAGAATACCAAGATAAGTCCCCATTTCAATACATTTGGCACAGTGTTTTGACATTTTTACTTTTTCACTGTAATCAAGGGATTCTAAATTCAGTTTCTATTTCCCAGAAACATTCTATTATTGCACATCAAATTTGAACTTTAATTTTGTAATTCAAGTTAATTTTACCATATTCATTGGTAAATCAAGTTGACTAAAGATATGGCTTTTACTGATACACAAGAAAAAGCCATCCTTAACGTGCAATTCACTTGTGTTCGCTTAAATATAACTTGTTACTTAGCATCTATAAAAACAAATATGATGATTTCTCAAATTGAGTTTACATGAAATAACTTGCAATGGCTTTTACTGTGAGTCTGAACATTGTTTTAGCTTGCCTATTGAAGGTGTTAAGTCAAAATTGACTTTAACAATCTGTATTTTAAAAGCTCAATTGTAATCATATAATAAATAATGAACTCAATATCCCTTTTGGGCACTATAGGATTGGAAGCAAAAAATTTCATCCATATCTTGTCCCCTTTTTCACTTCCAAAATATGTTAAAGGAACAAATTTCCATAAGTGAGACAATCACACCCATGGGTGTACCACACTGCGAGTAACAAGTGGCAACACTTGGCAGAAACAATACTTTCATTCAACAGAAAATGAATTGATATATATAGACCAAGTGTGTTAAACCATGGAATGGTTAAACATAGTTATTATTTTATATGATGTTGTTAACAAATATGATATAAAATTGTGAACACCACGAGAGTGAACTGCAGAACTAGACTGAATATTGCATTTGTGACCTGGCTGCAAACCACCAAGGAATAATACCAAGACAAAAGCAACAAGAACTTCATAGTCATATCAAGGTAAATTTTTACTGATAATCTTATATTTTCCTAGATGATACTTGTTGGTAAGCCATTTGTGTGTAAGAAAACTGGCTTTGTGTTTCCACTAGTATGTGATTGTTCAGAAGTTGAATGGATTTGAGTTTACACCAAAAATCGGTGGTGCCCAGTACTGCAATCTGTATCATTCCATGACATACTAATTGACCCAAAATTAATCGCCATCTGTGTGGCAACATTTCATGAAGGGTGGGCGATTATTAAACACCGATTTTCAACAATAAAATTTGTACAAAAATCTCCACGTAAGCTTAACAATTACGGCAACTTACTGTTATGGCTGCCGATAACCCGAAAGTACTGAAAATTTTCATCAATTCTGAGATTGAAACCTCATTGATTAACTTTCAGTTCTGTTTCCTATTACTCACGATTGTTGGTAAGCTTAATGATACACTTAAATGCTACAAAATTGAATGTTTCTTAACATTTCTCTTTGAATTTTTTTGGGGTGGGCGTTTAATAGAGCATGAGCGATTAATAAGAACAATAAAGTAACTCAAAACACCTCAGAGAGAATTAAACAAATTAAAAAGGTCTGAGTCTAATTTCCCATTATGATACTGAGACCAATTGATTAAGCCAATGTTTTTGTAAAATTCATTATGTAAATATAATTGTAAAACCTTAAAGGAGTCTGGAACTAGACCTATTTTCCAGTCCTTCACATTGTTGTTTCAGTTATATTCTCTTATGTAAATATTGTTATCATTGCAATTGTGGAAAAAAATACAATGTTATGTTATGTTATGTTATGTTACAGCGCTGGATATTGGTATTTTTTCGTACTAGCCAGTCGAGCAAGTAACTTTACGCACCCAACAAGAACTGCCCAAATTTTAATAGTTTTAAAAACTTAACATCTCTTATCTCTAAGAAAATCAAAATTTGCTATGAATGGAATAATTCACAAAAACTTGGAAAATCTGTTTGGATTTTACAAAAAGTTGCTATTGTTGTATAAATTAAACTCAAATTTGTGAAAAATTAGGTACATGGATAGGTTCACTTTACTTGAAAATTAATGGACTGTGGGATGTGCTGGCATATTGTTCAGTTTTGTTTCCCAGTCATGTGCAGAACATGAATTGTGGCTGAAAGATATGACAATTCTTATTAATATTCAATTGATCAAACGATCATGAATTGAAAGATTGACAGATATTGGTGCCAAGGGGACCAAAATTCAAATATGCTCCAATTCTTCTAAAATTCAATCAAATTACTCGTCTAAATGAGTAGAGTTAAAAAAAATGTATAGTTTGACATACCTCTGCCATATCGCTACGTCGCAATAACGGAAAATATGAAGAGGTCAATGTACTTTTTGGTAAATATTAAATTTAAAAATCTGTTAATCATGGTCCTATTTTGACAAACTTGGTGTCTAATTATATGTATTCAAGCATGAGAAACTAATTATGATGGTATTCAAAATCAATAATAGCTGCCATGTATCTAAAATTCCCAAATGGCATGCAAACGGGGCAAAATGGTCCAATGTTGTATATTTTGGATTAAATTGCAGAAACTTTATAATCATGGTATGATTTTGACATTTATGTCTAATTTGATGTTTTCAAGCATGAGAAACTGATTCTGATGGTTTTCAAAATCAATAACAGTAAAACATTTTATTTCTTGCTTTTTTTCCATCCAGGGATCAAAAATGAACAAAATGGAGCGTTCCAAATCCTTCATCGAGGAAGATGATCTGACTAAGTGCGGCATCTGCCAGTCTACGATTGAAGCCCCAAAGGCTCTCTCCTGTCTGCATACTTTCTGCTTGTCCTGTCTTGAAGAATTGGTCCAGGAAACACCAGACAAAATCACATGTGGGCTGTGTCATGAAGAAACTGATGTACCTAAAAATGGTGCACAAGGACTGAGAAACAATTTCTTTGTTGACAAGTTGAAGGAAAGAAAAGCCATCTGGGAAATGAAACAGAAAGATCTCAGTCTGTCATGCTCCTGCTGTGGAGCTCAGCAATGCCAGACAACAGCCCACTGTATGGACTGCAAAGGCTTTCTTTGCGCAAAATGCACTGATTTACATAAGAATATAGCACCGTTGAGAAATCATAGAGTCTTTACCGTCAAAGAATTGAGGTCTGGTAAAGTGGATGTTGAGAAAGACTTAAAGGTAGAGCATTGCTATGATCATAAAGACCAACTATTGAGGTTCTTTTGCAACACATGTGGGATTCCAATCTGTCATGACTGCACTGTGATAGAGCATAGTCGACCAGAGCACAATTATGTATACCTGGAGACTGTTACGGACTCTCAAGTGACAACCATCAAGCAGCTGGTCGAAAATTGCCAAGGTGTCTCCAAGCAAGCAGATCTGGCCATGGAGAAGGCTGACAGAGTCAAAGCCGACTTGAAGGAATCGCTGAACAAGGCACATGCGATGCTATGGAGGGCTACAGAGTATGCTAAAGCTCGCTTGCTGGAGAACCTACAGGACAGCCATGATAGGCTTGCTAAACACTTGCGCAATCTTGAAAACGAACGATGCAATAAAATCGCCCAAGAGCAGACGTACCTTCTGAATCTGAAGTCCAAATTACACAACAGTATGGAGATGGGCACGCAAGTGATTAAATCAGGATCTATTCATGACCTAGCGTTATCCTATTCTGCTTTATCTGAAACACTGGGTGAGATGCAACACATATCAATATCACCCATCAGTGAATCCTTAACAGAGGTAGAATTCAGAAGAGACAGGACACCTCAACCCGAGGTATCACTCGGATATGTTCGAGAAAGCAAAAAAGGATCTTGGATTTTGGAAAGACAGATCGGCGTAGATGGCAAAGGAAAGATCCATGGCGCGCGAGGAGTTACCGTGACTCCAAAAGGTGACACTGTGGTTGCTGATCAAGACAGTCAGAGTGTTATCATCTATGGTGCAGATGGTGAATACAAGATGAGTCTGGACATGACAGTAAACACAAAACACGGTCTGGTGTCTAAACCATGGGACGCTGCAGTCAGCTCAGATGGGGATTTTTTCATCACGGACCAAACTCCTTGGGTCAAATTATTCAATGAAGATGGAGAATACATTAAGCAGTTTCCAGTTAAAGATGATACTAACATCCCATCCCCTGCGTTAGAATCTCAACTACGAGGTATCGTCATAGACCGCAAAGGCTACCTCTTAATTGGCAATTCATCTCACAAGTACATCACTAAACATACATTAGATGGTGAACAAATCTCTTGCATGAAGGTCACTTTACCGCCCAATTTTCTGGCTGTTACACCTGAGAACCAGCTTATCATCAGCCCCTTGTCCCCCTACCCTGGGGTTCAGCTTTGGGATGAGACTGGGGAGCCTATTCGTACCATCACCCCTCCCCCAGAAATCAACTCATGGTATCCATGGGGAGTGTGCTGTAGCGAGGACGACATCATCTATATCAACAGCTATGACAGTGGTAATAAAGGAGGGATCTATAGTTTCTCAGTGAAAGGGGCTTACCTAGGTCGTGTTACTGATGCTGTGACATGTGCTGAAGGGTTAGCACTAGCTGGTGAAGATGATAACAAACTTTTGGTTGCACAATATAATGGCAATCCTGTCAAAATATTTTGCCAAAAATAGTATGGTTGGCCGGGTACCATTGTTTTGGGTGGACATTTTATTTTGAATCGCAGGAGTCATAATACAAAATATGTATAGGGTAGTCGACATAATTTTACTAGTTGATGATTGTACCAAAATTTTAGAACATGGAAAATATGCATTTTTTGTGTAAAATGAGATGTTATATAGAAGTCAACAGGCATATGATTATATGGTGCTTTAATTAACCCTCTATTTTTAACCATTTTAGACCTTTTTTACTTCTAGTAAAAAACACATATTTTTTATTCTATGAAATTTATAGGATACTTCCTCCATGTACAGGGCTATCTTTTAATTGTTATGGTTGTTTTGTTTAATGATTCGGGCTAATGTTCTATATTTATGTGCTTATAAATAAGGGATGAAATAAAAAGTTACAAGCTTAAATGAAAATCTACCAGCATCTCATGAAGAACATATAATGACAGCATTCAAATTTCTTATCAGCCAAGTGATAAGGTACTTTCTGAATTGCCCAATTGCAAAATTTAAAGTACTATGATAGGCAAGAACAATGAACAGCGCTGTGGTGTCATATTTAATCTTGAACAGCTCTCTCACATTTAATCGAATAACATTTTGATGGGAGTTTGGACACTACATGTAGCCTATTTTACAAGACTCAAAATTATATTTGGTTTACAACAGAACTGCTATATTATCAACAATAAAATTTTTGACTAGCTAATGACTTTAAGCATCCTTAATTTTACTTAAGTAGAGAGATTTTTGAGGATTTGATTTTTGTAATTTACACATTTTGCAATGATAGTAGAAATAAATTATCACAAGGTACAGTTGTGTTAAAGGTAAAAACAACTTTCTTTAAGATATAAGTACATCACATAGAATAATATTGATTAGAACATTATTTCATTGGTTTGAGCAAATTGTGAACTTCTGGTGTCAACTTTCAGCTTTGGCTTTTAGTATCTTTGTTTCTCAAGAATTAAGAGCTTCCTTGAAGTTCTAATAAAAATCAATACAGCAGTGGATTTAGAAACTATATTTGGATTCTTTATCACAGAAAATATTGAAAAATACTTTCTTGATTTACAAATTGTTCCTCTGCAGTTTTTCTTGAATTTACGATGTGATGAAAATGTAACAAAATTTGTTTTAAAAAAATGTGATTAAAGCAATACAAGAAAATAGTATACCTCGTATCACCCATGACTTTTGATTTTTTTTTTGACTGACTGGATTGTTTAAGTTTCAAATTTCAGCTGAATCGGTCTAACCATTTTGATTTTAAGGGCAATTCTGTATTTCAGAGCTACCTATATGTAGTCTATACGTTACTTTGTAAAATTAATTATGATTGCCATAATTAGACACATGTTCATGCATACATGTATCTCCAAAACAAAACATAATTCAGCCATGAAATTTCACATGGGTTATGAGAAATATATGATTATGAGCAACATTTTGGTATCAAAATCTCAAAAAGGGTGAAAAAAAGGTTGAGGCAATAGGACTATGCTCCTTTAACTAGGCCATTCTTTTTCGATGTCACAAATATCACGAAACATTAAATGATCTTCACTTGAACTTGACCTTCCAACATTAGGCAACAGATTTGAATTCTGCTTTTTAGATTTAACCCAGTAGCTAAAACAAATTGGAAAGAACTGCAAGTACTGCAAATAAGTGCTGCATGTTTTGTAAGATTTCAGTCAAGCATATCAAAATTTATCTATTATCAGCTGTATTTCTTAATTAAGAATATTGTGGTTCAGATAGGATCAATTTTCATTCCCAATATTGTGCAAGTTAAAATATTATTGTGTTTTATTCAAAGAATTTTTACCGGTATTATCCGCCAATTTGATTTCACCGCCGTGTAAATCCTATGGGAAGGCGGCCATCTTGGATTGTCGCTCATGGAGGGTGAGTTATTGTACCTCTGGCATTTTACGACTACTCATGCCTCACTTCAAGAGTCTTAGCAACGGATTAGAGTCTTAGCAACAGTGAAGATTTATACGATCTGCCTAGATAGCGGGCCAAACTCAGAATATATCCGGAGGAACAATAACTCTGCTCCATGAGCGACACAAGATGGCGGCGTATAAGTATTCCCCTATAAAAATCCTTGGGCCCACCTGTTTTACTGTTTTACACTTACTTTTAGAACCAAACCTTGTGAGATAATTATGCAGGATAATTTCAAAGCTATTAATCATTGACTTATTTCACCACTGTAATTTGACTTTTTCAAAAAGTCCACTTGTGGTATTTTCCCGAAATCTTATCTAACAAGTCAATAAAAGATATAAAGTCTTGTTTTTATCATTATGAAATTTACCGGCTATAATAATTCTCTTAAGAGTTATACGAACATATATATTAAAAATGTACTTTGTGTTTAACCCCTGAGTAAGCGGATTAAGGAACATATTACCACCAGATCATCTTCCACATCCGCTGTGTCTGAACATATAAGAACTTTAAGGTTATTTGAGTCAAAGAGGTATTTTTCAGTCTTCAATTAACATCTCACATTGCTGATGATGCCAATTGGTATCTGTGCTAAAGGCCTCCTATCAAGGCTAAAATTTTGTGATGCAGAAGTTTTAACCTTCTTTTGTGCATGATAACACTAGGACATCTAATTTAGTTTCATGTGGCCAATTTGGATTCTTACAGACACAAACAGTTTCACATGGATTTAGTGAATCCAATTTGATTTCAGAAGATTACTTTTTTCTAAGCTGTTTGTTACAGATTCAAAGAAACCAAAAAAATCTAAATAATTTCACTAAATCTCATTGGGACACTGATGATTGCACAAAAATTTCAATGAATCCCTGTAAATTAACAATAAGATAACAGGTTTAATATGTATAAATTGCTATAATACTTAGACAATAGGAGTATTAGGATTTCCAAGTCAAAGACATCATTGTGTTCCAGATACAATACATGTGTTTATCTATTCAAATATAATAAGCCCATCTTGTTTGCACTAATATTAATAATGTGATTAGGCATTATGGTCTACTGCAATTAAACAATACAATAAACAAATAATTTCAGAGCAGTCTATTTTGATTCACTGAATAAGAAAATGGACTCAGTGAAATTGTTAACATTTCATTAAAACTTCTTGCAAAGATGCTTATGTGATTGAATTCATTGAATAGGCTAAGCAACCAAGAGAAACTATTTTGGATTCACTAAATCCATGTGAAATTGTTTGTGGCTATATGAAATCAAAATGACCAGATGAAACTAAATTCAATGTCCTAGTGTAACTTTGTCTATTTTTCTATGTTTCACTCTTGATTACAATCTTAATACTGGTTATACATGCAAGTTCAGTAATGTAGTTATTGATATGAAAAACCTAATGTAACAAGTTATTTCTTTGTTCATGTTTCAAATAATGAGTGAAATATACAAGTGAAATCAGTAAGTCTATAATATCTTGACTATGAAGTTTCTGTCACCAAAATAAATGCCATCAGTCTTTGAACACCCAAGTGAATTGTTAATGTCTAATCAGTTTGATGCATATTACGTCATGCCCATATATCAAGGATTTATTCCATGGTTCCATGTTATTTAACACTTTTACATTTCTTGTTACTCCAGGTCTTATCAAAATTACAAAATGCAGAAATCACTTTGTTGTCAAGCTATATAAAAAACACAGGAGCCACACATAGATTTTATGACAAATTTTTAGCTGAATCTAGTACGAACTCAAAAATTTATAATAGGCCTACATACATTTATAAACCATTGAATCAAAATTAAACAATGTTTGGACTATAAATTTACAAGGGAGATACCATACACACCTACACATCATCATTTTATTATGGGGATAAAATTGGGGTATTAAGGTTTTTTGATCCCAATGATTCCATTACATACTTAGCAGCATAAGCAGTGTGATATCTCCCCTCTATATCTATGCTATCCAGACTTACCATTAGCAATCTGTTTCTGCTTTGTTTCCAATTGGTTATCCAATACTCCATGCAACTGTTGCTGTATCTCAGGGTCGACATTCCTGCTACCCACAGGGTTGACATTCCTGTTATCCGCATGATCTCCTCGCATCCTTGTGACCTTTGAACCCTGTGCTCCTGGCAAGACATAGTGTTCTCCTGCAACTTGATTACGCTTATAGCTGGCTCTGCCTAGATAGGCACTCTCCTCAGTTCCACCGTCCTCAATCTGAAAGTAGATTGGAAAATGGATGGCAACAACTTTTAAGAAACTTTTCAAATAAGGCCAAAAAAAGGTTTGTCTCAAAGCTGATGATGAGTGATTTGAAAAGTAATGCGAAATGCAATTTTTTTTTTAAGATTCCAAACTATGTTCGGTCACCCAAAATTATTTTTTTTTCTGTTCACTGTTTGTAGTAACGCACGCTCAATGTCGACACAAGAACACAATTTCTGCAAAGGACGAATAGATGACAAGCTACAGTTGCAATCTTCCTCATATGAGCTTGCAGCAAGATTTTGGACGTATCGAAATTGAAATATGAATTCGTTTTGGGTGAGGAAAAAAATTCAAATTTTCTCTGATTTTTTGGGGAAAATATTTTTAAAAAAATCTTGAAATAAAAAAATCTCCACATTACTATTTTTTCAAAATCACCCGATTTTACAAATGCGCATGTCACCTTTGAGACAAATCTTCTTTTTTTGGCCTAACAGTGCTCCTGTTAAAGCCTTATGGTGCACAACTAGTGCAGGAGCTAGTAAAATTTGTGCAATTGTTTGGTTTTTTTTTGAAAAAGTATGAGGAAGATTTTTTTATTCTGTATATTTAGTTGTTTTTCATCCTCAGCAAAATATTTTGGAACACCTCATCAATTTTGTCAAAATTGGTCAAATTGTTCTTCATGAAGCTCACATAATCTTCCTCAATAACATTAAAACTTGTTAAGTGAGCTGTTTGAAAGCACACTAATGGGCTGATATTCTCTTTGCAGTAGTTGTAGGAATATGTTAATTTAAATTAAATAACCTGCGTGATAGCGCGATTCAATCTATTAAGATTATTTCTTGTTTTACGCAAACAACTGCACAGTCATTATTAAGTAACAATGACTTCTTATAATGACCCACATATGCGATGTCATTAGCGCTGAATGCGTTTCCTCATAAAACGCCAATCAAGCGCGCATATGCACCACACACACGCATATATCATATTATGCAATGATCTTCACGTCTGGACTGATCAAAATTCTCTTATAGGGATAAGTAGACCTTTTAGCAAGAAATAATTTTAATAAAGTATTTCTTCATAAAATTGCACATAAAAGGTATTTTAAATATGTCGAAAGAGCGGTTATTGATGACATAATAACTTTGCACCATCTATTTTTTGGTCATTGTGTGAATTCGTAGGTGATTGATTTGGACCTCAGTATTGTTCTTCGGGAGCTGCGCTCCGTCAGAAAAATACCTTGGTCCAAAACAATCACCACAGAATTCACACAATGACCTCAAACGATGGTGCGCAGTTATTATTGTCTAAGTAAAACATTACACCTCATTTGTAAATGGATACGAGAGTATGAATGTCCAATATATCTGAAAAGTGAAGGAAGCATTGAAATAATGGAAAGATTTATTCAACATTTCCAGAATAAAATATCAGAAAATATGCGGCTCATTGTATCAGAAGGAACTGCAATAAAGCATGAGGATGCAAAAAAAAAATGCTATTTAAGCTAAGTTAAGGGGGAAAGCACGTTACTCAATTTTACGTTTTTGCACATTTATTTTGTACCATAACTTTTGAACAAAGTGCTTAAAGATAATAAGAGTATACATTTCCAGAAAGAAATTTTCACAAGGAACATGATGGTGATGTTGATTTTTTTTGAGAAAATAAAAAAAAAAACATTTGGGCTTCAGGACAAGCTAAAAATAACAATAAAAATGACATTTTAATGGGAATATTGCGTCATTTTTATTTTGTAGGATTTTGGCCAATTTTTTGATTTTCATGCCAAATAAGGTCAAAAAATGACCAAAAATTAAAAAACATGAATTAAAGTTCCTAGAAAAGGTTTGTTTTTTCTATACCCTGCAGCCAAGCTTACCTCCAGTGTATCAGGGAAGTAGCCCAGCGGTTCAAATTTGGCATCAATTTTGTGAAAAGCCAGCTCCTGTTCCAGCTTGTAATGCTTCTGGCATGCTTTAGTTAGTTCTGCCGTCTTCCTCTTCAACTGAAATGATAATGAAAGATCATGACTTTTAACCCTTGAATTAGAAGTAGCTACCAACCCCAACAAAACAACACCATCTTGTATCCAGTTGTATAAATGTGACCACTTACCACAACTTTCCCATCTTAAGTTAGCAATGTATAAGTTGTATTCTGATAAAATTAGATTTTCACAGATCTGAAATGATCATCTCCTTGCAAAATACCAGATTTGATTTCAACTTTAAAATGTTTATAAACTAATATTTTTTAGATTAAATTGAGTTAAAAATGTGCATAAAAAATCATTTTTACTGCAAGTTTTCCTAATTTTATCTATTATGACATATCTTGCAAATGAAGAATCATAACTTTACTTCTTGGTGTGGTTTTAACTTAACTCTCACTCAGGCGCTCACAGCAGTTCCCAAAAGCGTGCATGATTGGCCGGAATCTTTTTAAGCGTAACCTATAAAAATATCTGTAAAAAAATACAAGGTGACATAAAATCGAAATTTCGCCTGGAATCTCCTGATATGATGAGGTATCTATACTATCGCCATCATCAATTTTGCCAAAAAAAATAATCCTTGCGATCTACAGCTATCATGAGTGAATACCCGGTGGAACTCTGAGCGGCTTTCCGTCTAAATAGAGCGTTTTGTGAAAAAGAAATTCTGGAGCGAAAGAGTTACAACACTTAACATTTCAAGTTGAGATAAAATTCCTTTTGAATCTGCAAAAAACCCAGAAATTAACCAAAGAAATTCTATTTTAGGTTGTGCTGCCTTATTTGCAAATAATCTCATCAATTGGCCATTAATGGGGGATCCACTCAAAGCAACCCAAATTGGTACCTGATTGGCGCACATTTCAAAATGAATACATCCATGCATGCATGCAAAAATAGTGATTTAAATGATAACACAATACAATATTGAGGAAAAGGTATACTTTATGTCCCATCAAAAACTTAAAGGTGCAATTCATGAGCTAAATAAAAAGAAGAGTACAACAATATATACTGAAAATTTCACTTGATTCCGACCGTTCGTTTTCAAGTTACAAGCTTTTCAGCATTTTGAAAATCCCCATAGACTACTGTGTTGTAATTACTGTCGGGGCCCCGATAATAATTAGCAAATGACACATTTTCTCACTGTTCTCAAAAATGCAAGCACATATGAAAGAATGGTTTGGGGATTGTAACATATACCACTTGAGGATTCTTATGAGCTAAAAACATCAAATTTGATACAGGTGACCTTGAGGGTGAAAAGTGGATCATGAATTGCCCCTTTAAGGCTGGGGGAGGCCTTCAAATGGCATAAACCGTTTTTGTACTCTAACTTTCAAACTAATTGGATAAACTATATAAAGGTATATATTTTCAGAAGCGAATTTTTACCCTGAACATGATGATGATATCAGTTTTTGACCAAAAATGTCAATTTTGGCAAAAAATGCCAA
>JXSR01S025298.1:6285-18506 GCA_000969725.1 Ophiothrix spiculata
GTAGCTTTTCAATATTATTGAGGTTCGTTTTATGATTTCAAAATAAAACCAAGAGTCGCATTGTAATTTTAGACATATTATGAGGCAACTTGTAGAATTATACTATTAATAGTACAGAACATGATGTAATTACCTTTATAAGGGGTTTTCTCAGAGATACAAATTCGCCATTGATTTTCTGGAAAATTTAGTATTTGGTAGATTTCACTGTGCTCGTTTTTAAGATACAGATTTTCCAATAAGTACAATATATGTTTTACTACACAATATGTTTAACGTTTTACTTATGCTTATTTTAAGGTGTTTTCTCAAAGATGCAGACTGCGGGATAAAACGTTAAACATATTTTCTTCAAAATTCAATTTTCTGCACAATGTGTGGTAAACACTCCAAAAGTTCGAGCATTTTTTTTTACATATGTTAAAGCATTTTTACGAACTTCAAAATACTGAAATAAAAAAATGGAGTCACCATGTCAGTTTTCAAGAAAAATGAAAAAAAAAGGACATTTTTCAATAAAATGTGATTACTTTGATGGCACATCTTCATCTACTTATTTTTCTACGTATATATTACGCAACGATGCGGCGCGTGATTAACCTAACGCGTTAGTAAAGCATGCGTTCAATGTGCACCGAAATTTGCGCACGCAAACGGATGCAAACATTTGTTTGATATTAACTATTAAAGAAAAAAACGTTATCCCGCAGTCGTAAGCAGCTGCATCTTTAAGAAAACACCTTAAAATAATTTCAACGTAAATTACGTTGAACGTAAAGAGCGTACTTTCATACTGAGAAGGACAATTAAGGTATGATTCACATATAGGGGAGAGATAAATGTTAGAAGACAGAGGGATCATGAATATTTTAAAAGCCTAGACAGCGAAAAATGTGTGCAATTTCGTCCTATTATAATAGTAAAATGCTTATTACGATGTTTTTCATATGTCAAAGCGTAACCCTATTTTCAAGAATGCTTATGTGTTTGTTTTGTTGTAATGAAGTTTCATTACAACAAAACAAACACATCAAAGATACACTCATAGATGGCCTTTCGATTCCTGCTATCACTGACCCTATAGCGACATAAGTTCTGGATAGCGTTTGTGAATGTGTTCTTCTCGCGGTCGTCCTGATTTCAGGATAATGTTCTGTTTCAACTCAAAAATAGCCCGGGTGCATTTCGGAACTGTACATAGACTCTATCTTTAAGATAACCCGAAAGAAGTTATTAGGCGAACTGAGGGGGCCAGGGTTTGTCTGTCTTACGCAATATGAACGTTCCATGAACACATTGATGAAGCCATTATAATATATATTGTGCCGTATGAGGAGTCATGCATCCTGCTAATTTGATATGACAGAAGAGTGTCAAGAGTGAATGGGTACTTTGGTTCAATCACTTTGAACTTTCAGACCATCTTGATCACTGATTGCATCATGGTTGATACAAAAATGCCTTGAGTTGAAATGCAAATTCTACATGCATTTTTGAAGTTATTAACATTAACAATGTGCAGTTAATTTTTGAACATCCTGTATAAGCAAAACTAAACCCGCAGTTTGTTATTGAAATTGTGTATAATTTTGTTTTTCATTAATGATTTTTGGTAAGCCATTATATTAAATGGATGGTTCATATTATACATTTGCCCACGATTGAAATATCTCGGGGAGATTGATCGAAATTCAAAACTTATTTGAATCGACGTATAACTAATATATAGATATTTATTCCATTGGAATCCACTGGAAGGCGCCCACTGGACTTGTCTCTCGGAGACACGTGTGCATTTAACTTCCGGTACATTTTCATCCACCATTTACCTTCCGGTACATATTCATCCACCATTTATCTTCCGGTTCATATTCATCCACCTTCAGATACATATTAAATATGGAGAAAGGTATCTCTTATCCACGCCCCAACAGTGTTCCTTCTCATATTTGCTCCAGACGTCTTCACATAGGTAGCGTTGCCTTTAATGAAGCCCGATTTCCTGTATATAAAGTATGTATATAGAGTTCAGGGAATTGCGAATAAATAACAATGCGATATTTGCCAACCATATTTGACTGTGCCTTACTTCGACTTTGTTTTCCATATCATATTATGAGGAACGTGTGAGATACGGTGTCGAGTTATGTATCTCGTCATCAAATCATTCACTGCTGGGATATCTTGTAAAGATCAACATTATTCATGTTACATGGAATGTATTCAATGTATTGACGATGTGAGAGAATATCTTCCTGGCATTCAAAATGTTATTTTTCCCACCACAAAGTACTTCAGGGCAGATTGATATTATTGAACATCTAATTCCTGGCTATCTAGGAAAAATGCATATTAGATAAAAGTGAAAAAAATGGTGAAAGACACTTGTAGCATTAATTAATTGAATGAGCGATGTCTATTACATGATTCGCATGGAATAGTGATAGAATAGTGGGCGTTACAGACATTTATGTCATAGATTTTTTAAATTTCATTTTATATACAGGTTTGACTGCTTCAATTTGTATAAAAAGAATCCGTGTGATTTGTTTAATATACATACATGAAATATCAAACGCACATCTTTTTTCCATACCAAAACATCTAAATTGAGAGACAATTCCGATAAAGCACGATAAAAAAGGTCGATAATATTGATAAACTAAATGTGATGAGAGGTAGATGTTATCAGTCTTTCCCGGAACGCACAGTCGTAACATTTGTTTATTACGGCTCACCGTAACATTTACATACCCTGTCGTTGGCGACGTCCCATGCTTAAGGTCACGTAAGGTCAGGTAATGCGTATCAAACAAATGTCTGAGATGATTATAGCTAACGAGATACGAAACAAAAATATTCCTATTCATCATCGTGTTCCACCACTAACCCGGCATTGTTATTATAATTACCTAACCCATTCGATCGATCAAGCACTTACCATCGCTATAATCATCTCAGCTAAATGTTACATTATCAAATGTTACGGCTAGACCGTAACAATTGAATCGCCATTTTCTCTTATCTTGGGGAACTTCCAATTTTCAAAAAACAGACCCACCCTGAAAAAAAAACACAGACCCTGTAATTAACTACGTATATATATGCAAATCACATTATGAAGCATCTATGTACAATGAAAAACTTACCTAAAATTGATTTTTTTCCATGGTAAATCCCCTCTAAAAGTGGTCTAATTTAACATGGAATTCTGACCATTTTGTTGATCATTTTTGACGAGCACAACCTTCAAAGCCGACCATTTCGGTTTGTGATGCTCGAGTGCATGATTGGAAGGCACTGTATCTTTTTAACAAATATTGCGTCTAACGTCGCATTTCGCGTCAATATGGTACTAAAAAGGTGTTAACATATGAATTCGTCAGAGAGTGTATTATGTTACGGTGAGTCGTAACAAACAAATGTTACGGCTGTGCGTACCGGGACAGACTGGTTATATATCATGTGTATTATGTGGTGTAACATTAAATATGCATACTTTATTATTAGCTTTGCACAATAATCTTTGTAATCTATAAATAATTATGAATTTACATTTCATCTTTAGAATATGTGATATTCTTTCCGCCCTCATTTATAAACAATAACGACAAACAAACAAACAAATAAATAAACACACAAACAAACAAGAAGTAGCTGTAGAGTCATTTGAACAATATCAAAGCATAGAGCTGTAATAAAGGTTGAGTCAGATTCATTTAAGGCGGAGTTCAAAAACGCTAATCTTAACATTAAAACTAATAATGCCCATTCTATAAATAATTCCATTTTTGTGAGAAGATAAACAGTTTGAGTGGTTAGATACGTACTGTTGACGTTGAAAAATTCTTACTTTAATATCAGCGTAGTTTGTTTGAATAATGGTTTATTATCTATTTCTGCATTATGTTGTAATAACATCCCTCTCTCTACGGTTTTTTGTTCTTCCTTTTTTGTCCATTATGTCTTCGATTTTTACAAATCTTCTTAAACCAAATTACCGTATACTTCTTTGTGTTAACAATGTTCATGATGTTAGAGAAAATCAAATATCAAATGGCTTGTATAACATATACTTCACAGCCACCGCTTTTTAAGATACATAACACTATGTATAATGCATGCCGTAAAATGAATAATATTTCAACTGTGAAAAAATATATATATCAATGTTACATGTGCTGCGCAAGTAAATGTAAACCTTGCAATCAGAAGTCTACCTGCTTGATTAGCTTTGCTTGAGAAGAAATTCAAAGCTAAAGGTTGGTTTGTTAAATGCATGGTCAAAGCTTCTTTTTTAAAGAAAAATATTTTTTCCCCTTCCCCTTTCCTTTTTGACTCTCATTTATGTTTTCCGAAAATACCTTAGCATGGTAATTCACCCACTGCCCATGCCACCTCCCCCACACACACAAGTGGTGCCGCAACTGAATTTTATCATTTTTGTATAGTGAAACTATGGACATGAAATATATATATATACCTCAAAAGAACCAAAACAAAGAAAGAAATCATAAACTAACATGGTAAACTGTTTTAAAATAGCAGTAAAACAATCGTGTTTAGGCGAAATTTGTCACCGAAAAAATCAGGTAAAATTAATTCCCAATTTTTCAATAATAAAATTCGACAAGACTATATTGCATCAAATATTTGACATGTTATTAGTCTGGATTATTACTGTTAAATAGATGTAATAAGACAATTATCGTCGAGGTATAGCATTTATAAAACCGTCATTATTGATACAATTAATGCTACTTATAAAATTAGCAAATTTGTTGCATTGCTTTTTGCAAAATAGATGTATTTATCAGCACCGAGGTTATCGGATGTTTTACCCGATATAATCAAATAGAATTATTATTAGAAACACTTATTGTAATGACGACATCATCTTCGTCTGCTCAGTATCTGATGTATCTGTCAAGGTAAACTCTCATTGTCGCTTATGGCGGAAAGAAATCCATTTATATATGTCTTAGCACGTGTTTAGCCTCAAAGTCACTCTTTAATCAAACATCTTGTGAACATCATGATGTATCTACCTGTTATATCAGTCGATAACAAACGCAATAAAGTACACATCCTTCATACCTAGGTCCTATCCCTAGTGAGTGTTTTGTGTGGAATTTGTATTACTTCTTATTTGAATTATAGGTTTGCCTAAATAAATGTATAATATTTTTGCATTTTCTTTTTCAGAAATAACTAATTAATCTACATACTAGAGCTGCATTCAAAACAGAGGCAAGGTGGAAACAATGGTAAGCAAAAAGAGTTTGTTGTTTTCTTATCTACTGAAAAAATATTTTGTTGCAAATTAAGTTAGAGGAAAACATGACTGTATTTTTCTTTAATCTTGATGAGAAAAAAAAAACTCATTTGATGAGAGAAATTTTACTCATACTTATGTGAGTGATATGTTATGTTTCAACAAGTGAACTTAGTGAAACGAGAAATAAATTGGAGTATACAAATGACCCACAACTATATCATTTTAATAAACACATAAACAAACAAACAAATATTTAAAAACTAAAGAGTTCTATCATTTCTAAAACCAGTCAGTATAGTAATAACACATTTAGGTAAATGCAGAAGCAATAGTACTTCACTGGTGTGTAATTCCCTGTACTTTGCTGAACTTGACTCAAAGGTAGTGTCATTGTCAGTGAAAGCACCTGGCAGACTGGTTGTATCTGATTTCACTTGTTTCTACATGAAAATATTCTAAGACAGACATGCTTCTTGATTTTGGAATTATATATATCGGAACCAATTTGCACTCTGTTCATCGGTAAGTATTAAGAAATCATTTAAGATATCCATAAGTCTCGAATGTAGGAACATCTCTTTGAATGATACTTTTGTATAATTTGATTTGTTCAAAAACATTGAATATGCGTTGTTTCAATATTTTTTATTTTTTTGTATATAGACATTTTTTCTTTACTGCGATGCCAAATACCGTTATGAGCTTTTGGCTTAGATAACGTTTTTAACGGTTTCATTTTCACTGAATAAACTATTTCATTTGGTTTGGAAGGAAGGTAAAAAGATGCACTTGTCAAATGAAAAACAGCTTTTGTTATTATTGTAAAGTTGTTATATCTTACTCTACTATATTTCGTCAGTTTACAAAGTTAGCATAATAAATAAAAAATAAAACAACATAATATTTTTGGCACATTTTGTCCTGTCTATAATGTTTGGCAGACCTAAATATTCAGAAAGCCTCAAGGCAAGTTATGTCTAGAAACACTTCAAACACCTCCTTGCTAGTTTGTTATTGTGCATTTTCAATCAATAAGTTCACCGAGGTTACCTTTACTAACAATCTGTTGGTTGGCTGGCTGCTATTATGTCTGGGTTTAAAGATATCCAGCTTAAACTACAAAAATAGTAAAGAAAAGAAGAAGGAAGGAAAAAGAAAAGAATATACACGAGTAATAAAAACACAAATGAAGTCTTAACCAAGACCCCACCCAGTCTTACAAACTTTCACACCTTGGAAATACGCATCCTACTCAATATAGAGTAAAGTTTTGTTTAACCAGATATGCAATGATCGTAGTGTGTGGTGGTTGGATGTGGTGCATTAGGGCGTACACGTATCATAGGTGTGCCTGGCTACAGAGCGTATAGCTCTGTAGCGTGATGGCACGTATGTTCAATGGTATTAAAAGGGCTTAATATTACCCAAAAAACTACACGCTCCCCCATCCCATCTAATTTAGCTTTGTCCATGTAACTGCTTGGCTGGCTCATAAGAAGTAGCCCGGAAATCATTAGACTAGTCATTTTTAATTCAAAATTCCTGGAACTGCGCTTTTAGAAAATCGACCTCGAAGATTATCAAATTACCTGCGGGCTACCTGACCTTCTGAAGGTTAGTGAAGTTATACTTCCCGTGTGTAGATCCTACCCACAATACACAATTGTTGCTTTGTGCATAAACCTATCGTATATCTCAGAGTATCTAATTCATGTAATTGGAAGGTCAACGGAACCATTTAGTGTTGACTTAACGTATTGCAATATGGGATGGATGGAAATAACATTTATACTAGCAGTGACACGTATCCCATATTCCACAGGCTTTGTGATGCGGTGAATATCTGTATCTTAATAGGCCAGTCTATTGTATAGTCGGTAAAACGAACTATTATAGTGTTGCAATATGGGACGAGAAGAATAATCATAAAGCCCGGATGTTACGTCATGAATTCATAATTTTTCCACAAAATGTACCATTAATTCCATATTAAACTTCTGGTTGACAAACTAACGACTGAAATTTGTACTTATATTAATCATCTACCTATATGCGTGGTCACAATCGGCTGGTGATCTCTCTTGACCGAGATATTTCGTTTTATTTTCATCCTGGTAAAAACATATTACTATGCCAAATTGTGAAGGAGACCCGTGTTATTGTTTTGCCTGTGCTTCGCACACATTAACCTACGGTTGGGTGGTGGCGTCAAGAATATTTGTCTTTAAAAGTGTATATAATAGATATGTTTCTTGTCATCTTGCCAACAAGCAGCCGTTCTTCCACTCCCTCCAGATAGCATCTCGAACTTCCTAAAGTGGTTACATGATACCAGATTACATGGGATATATAATGCACTTACGATCACGGTGGTATTAAATAAATATGTATGTCACAAAAAACAAAAACAATTAATAGAGCAGTGCAATACCGAGACCATAAATATCCAAAATAAATGTAAAATGCTTGATTTACTTTACTCTTTTGATCAAGTAATCTGAAATACGGCCTACGTGTGCTTCTTATGTCCTAAGACGAATCCTCTTCAAGACTAGAAGTTTTGCATTGAAAATTTATCATTTGGCGTTTCGCTGAGTAAACAGGGGAAAAAGTTCACGTTTATTGTTTGACATGGTTATGGTGAAGATGTTTATAGAAGTAAGAGAGTTCACTGCATGCTATCCCATTGCCATGTTTGATCTAAACAGAACCAATCTAGGATCTAGGACTATAATAACGGTTTGCTGTTTCGCTTACACAATGATTTCGTTCATAAAGGCAAACTATTGAATTCATATAATCTTGCTAAAATCATATGAGAATATCTGTCTGATTCTTAATACGTGTTTACGTGTAGAATCAGACATATATTCTCATTTCGCGTTCTCCGTGTAAGGTTACAACAAATCAGTTTATATTTGTGTAGTGCATCTTGTCCCCCACAATTTCTCAGTCTGAGTATCTGAATCTGGAAAATCAGAATCTGAATTCAAAGCTGCATTTTTTATACACACAGGTAAAAAAGATAAAGTACAAAGTCAATCGAGACATGAATGAACTAAGTGTCTCCTTATTTTTGGTGACCGTCAGTCATTTGCATTAGAAATGGTTTATTCAAATAGAGCAAATGTGGACCGCCGCGGCCAAAGGGTGCAGTTATCGGCTCGTACATGTTGCTCCTTGTAGCATATCTGATGTGCTATTTGTATGCATCAGATATGCTACAATGAGCAACATGTAGGAGCCGACAACTGCACCCTTTTGCCGCGGCGGGACACAAATGTTATTAATTGGAATGCTAACAGCTTGATTGATTGAGACGGTCAGAAGATCCAGGAATAGCGTCATGAAAGCTGTAGGATATTTTACTTTACAATCTGCATAGGTGGGGGTGGGGTGGGGTTGGGTAGAGATCAATGTCAGGTCCCCGAGGGGACCGTTTGGATACTAAAGTGGTACTCATGCTCGACAGAGCGCCTCAAAATATGCCATTGAAACCCGACAGAACACTTAGCGTCTGGTGTTCGGCAATTTTTGCAATGTATCAATGATTGTGAAGTTAGATTTCTTCTTTAGAATACTAGTATGTGATATTCTTTCCCGCCTAACTGTCTTTAACTTGGTATCATCATCTCCTAGTATCTCGATATAATAGCATGTATAAACAATAACGTCGAACAAACAAACGAACACACCAACGCAAAAACAAACAAACAGGAAGTAGCAGTAGAGTTATTTGAACATGGTGAAAGCACCCCTCCATCTACGGGGTTTTTTTCTCCTTCCTTTTTTTGTCCATTATGTCCACCGTTTTTGCAAATCTTCTTGCTTCCGAGCTAAGACCCCATAAAGTTTTACCAACACATTCATGTTAAACCAAATTATACTTTTTTGAGTTTACAATGTTCATGATGTTAGAAAATTCAAACATCAAAAAACTTGTATAAAGTATACTTCACAGCCACCGCTTTTGGTATATAACATACATAATGCATGCCGTAATAGGATAATAATTTCAACTGTGAAAAAAAAATATATATATTAAGATTATTAAACCTGTGCTGCGCAAGTAAATGTAAACCTTGCAATCAGAAGTCTAGCGGCTTGAGAAGAAATTCGAAGCTAAAAATTTGTTTGTTAAATGTATGGTCAAAGCTTCTTTTTAAAGAATAATATCAAAACTCACAATTCGAATATTACCCAAAGTCCAAAATCACATAACAAGATGTTTAAAACGTAAACATTAGGATGTTTTCTCCAGAAAAAATTACAGAACCAAGTATATAATAAATACGATTCAAGGTTCTTACATGCAAAATATATTTTCAAATTTCATTAATCAGAGTTTTATAGTTTATCTATCAGATTTGATCAACCAATAGACTTATAATTCTGTAAAACAAGAGTGAAGTAGGGTTAAAATTTTCAATTTAAATGGTTTCAAAGCTTAAAAAAGATGACTTTAATATAAAATGTAAATGCAAACTTTTCAGCAGAACAAGTTAATATGTTTCACTAAACAACACTCCATATATTCATTTCAACATCCCTATTTGCTATTTGCTAAAACATTCTTGAAATTATAAAGCTTCAAATCCGTCCTTTTCGACAGATCACGTTAAAAAAATTCCATCTACCAAGTTTTTGCGATGTTTTACGAGATCTAGAAAATAGAGAATAAAAGGACGCATGAGCTGCACTGAATCTGGCTGATGACGACAGTGAGGAAAAATAATTAAATATTAAATATAACAAAGACAATATAACAAAGTCTCAGCTGTCAATCAAAGAAAATTACTTTGTAATGAACATGACATGGTTATGATGATGCCATGCTTATATCAAAGTAAAATAATTAAATCTAGTCTTCTGGACTTACATTAATTTGATGGGCGAAGCCGACTGATCATCTTTTCATTTTTACTACTTTTACATCTTCAATCGGCACATTTCTGTAAGTTCGCAAATTGAGACTGCAGAAAAAAGGAAAAAGTGGAGAAAATGATACTGTCTCTGGGAAAAGAGTTTTGTCACACCATCTTGTGTGATACTGAACAGTATAACGATATAAAATATTTTAACTATTCTGACAGCAATTGATACGATTAATCTATTAAGTGATACATCTGTATTTTAGGTTCATCCTATCAGCCTCCTGTTCTATCATGATTATGGGGAAACAAATACCATTGTATAAAGATTGAATAAAGTAAACCAGAGACTGGTTGCCAGGGGCGGACAAGGATTTATTTTAAGAGGGGAACAACACGTTCATTTTTTCGACGTTACATTTATAAACTGGCAATAAAAAGAAAATAATGAAAGAAAGAAAAACAAAGGTATCACAAGAACACAGACAACAAAGAATGTTTTTTTTTTTCATTTTTTTAGCTAAAATCATAGAAATATCATTTTTCAACGATTTTTTGCAATACGTTTGTAATTTTTTCTTTTTCCTATCTTTTTTCTTTTTTCTCCTTCCCTTTCTAGTTACTATTTTGTATTTAAAAAAATAACACTTATAGGCCTAACATTTAATATTTAAATAATTTTTACAGAATTTCTACGTATATTTTCTTCACCCATGATTCTCTTTTGCATCATTCCTTCCAATTTCCCTATTTTACTATCATTGTATGTTTTCTGAAAATACCTTAGCATTGTAATTCCCATACTACCCCTCCACTGCCCATGCCCCACCTCCGTGGCGCCGCCACTGCATTTTATCATTTTTGTATAGTGAAACTATGGACATAGATGAAATACCAAAAGAACCAAAACAAAGAAAGAAATTATAAATTAACTGGGCAAACTGTATTAAAATAGCTGTAAAACAATCGTGTTTAGGCAACATTCATCGCCAAAGAATCCGTAAACCCACTTCCCACTTTTTCAATAATAAAATTCGACTAGACTATATTGCATCAAGAATTTGACATTATATTAGCATAGTCTGGATAATTGCCTGTTAAAGAGGCAATCATTGTCGAGGTACAGCATTTATAAAACCGTCATTATTGATGGATGCAAGTTATAATACAGTACATAAAATTAGCAAATTTGTTGCATTGCTTTTTCGCAAAATATATGTATCTATCAGCACTAAAGTTATCAAATGTTCACTCCATATAATCAAATAAACTAATATTAGAAACACTTATTCTAATGACGACATCATTTTCATCTGCCATTCAGTGGCGTAGCCAGGATTTTCGATCAGGGGGGGCCACAAAAAGTCAAGTTACAAATTTGCCGACTATAAAAGCCACGATGTGCCAACTGACCCTCCCCCCACCCCACTTGTAATAAATTAAGCCAAACATATATTTTGACTCAAACTAATATACAAAATATCAATTTATCTGCCAAAATGTGCACTATTTAGGAACTAAATTGTCCGAGCCAAATTGTTTGTTTGTTTTGTTTTAAAAAATGTCTAAAATGTGCGCCCATTTGGCGCAAATTTTGGAAAATTTTGAAAAATAGACATGTCAAAGTACCAACATTTGCAAAGAAAAAGACCACTGAGGTACTAGACAGCCTAATTTGCTTCCAATGTTTTCCGCGGACCACTTCTAACCTTTTTTTTTGTATATATAAACCCAGGCAACTGCCCATAGAATGGACTTTTCGTCACAATTAAACAAGGTTGAACTCACGGACATTGCGCATTGTGCATTTTTTGGTTTATATAAAATATTTTAGGGATTTTGCTGACTGAGTGTAGGCCTGAAGAACAATTCCAGTTGGCAACATTTTGTGACAATAAATATAGGCCTACAGTATGCAAGATAAAATGATGACTGAGCTGCCTGCATCGGCCCATGCAGGAATATTTTCAACTTAAACTTCAGTATTTGCCAAATGGTCCAAGCAAATTTGCTTTACTCTTTCTAACTCAAATGCTGCCAACACTAACACTACCCTCACTAGCCCCCTCCCC
>JXSR01S025299.1:11763-28996 GCA_000969725.1 Ophiothrix spiculata
AAACCCACTGCTGCTGCTGTACATGTAAACAAAGCAACACAACGTTGCAATAATCAAAATTAGGGGCAACAATTGTCTTGTATAACAATGACAAAATATGTGTAGCCAATTAAAAAGATTATTTTCTTGAAAAATAAGGCCCTGTCAAAACTATCTTAGTAACATGTGTAACATGGTCTTTCCAATTCAATGTGTCGTCAATAATTACACCCAGATGTTTGGAATTGTTTACTCTTTCAAGTGGAATACCTCTAATATCAGGATCAATTTCTGCAATAGACGAAAATTTCTGAGGTGTACCAATAATCATGAAATTGGTTTTCTTAATATTAAGACTCAGCTTATTTCTTGATAACCACTAGTCAACATTTTGCATGTATCAAAATTTAATGTATCAACAACGTCATTAATATCTTTAGAAGAGTAAAAAATTCCAGTATCATCTGCATACATGCTAATTTGTGCATTAACAACATGGTTAAGAAGATCATTTATATACATTATACAAAAGTTGTACCACACTTCGTAGATATAATTAAACTTTCAAACATTCCCTTTGACCAAAGACCCACAGGAACAAATGTCATGAAGAGAAGACTGGTATGTGTGAATCACTACGTCAAAGCTATTGATAGGACCATGTCACTGCTGCTATACTTTGCCAACGTAAAATGGGCGCTTTCGGTTCAGGTCAGTGATTTGATTGACAGATGAATAAAAATAGCCTATTGTTTACTACCCACCCATAGAAGACTACGTTTCTGCGCATACTTGCAGATTTGATTGACAGAATATGGTACCGTAATGTCACCAACCCCACCAATGGCTACATTATCGACTTCAGATTTGGTACAAAAAGGCTTCAGGCTAAAACAATGGGAAAACATCTCCCATATATATAAAGACTTGTATGGGGACATTATTCAAAATGCTCATCAAGTCAGAGGTAGGTCAGAGGCCAAATATGGATCAATACGCATGAGGTGAGCATTAAAATCGTCGAACATTGTCGTGTTTCTTGATTGCTGATTCTATACAATTAATACATTTTAGCAAAAACTGTGATAGATACCAACAACGAAATCAAACAGTAGTATTAAATACATTTCCTTCAAATATTACAGCTCCCCAAGGACGAGTACTCGAACAAGGGACCACTTCTGAACCACGGAGCAATTAGAGTAAAGTTTCCTGCTTAACAAAACAATGAGACGTGATTCAACCAATGCTCGAAGCCGGAACCTATCATGAATGTGATCTAACTGTTCGGTCTTGTTCCCTCTTTATAGCATAGATCCTTTTAACTTGGTTTCACAAATATTGAATTTATTAAGGGGAAAATTGGTTTAAGACTTCTTAATTTATAACAGATTCAAAAGTAAAACGTTTTCAACATTTTCAATTAGCAAGTTTTGCATTTATTTCCATTCAGAAGGCTTTTCTGGAGACAAATAACACAAGATTAATTTACCTGTCTGCTTGTTCAAAAAGTTAGCTTGCTTAGGGCAGAGGAAAATTTATTTAATGGAAATTCAAAAAAGTGTAAGCATTTGTTTATTATAAATAAAACATTTATTAAAATACATAGATGATCCATGATTATAACTTTTATAAGACATGGGGTGTTTATCATCATTTTCATTTATTTGTTTATGGATAATCAGCCGTCAAACCTCAACATCTTGTAAGATAATAGATTTAGGCATCAACAACAGGCAGCTCCGTTAGCAGACCATCATCAAATAATGGGCATCAATGCATCTTTGTATTATAATATAATAGACTTTTCACGGGCAAAACAAACATGTCTGAACAACATCCATCCCATTAAGTGTTTAAAAGCAGAACTTAACATCGTTAAAAAAAATTCAGAGACGCTGTAGATCAAGTTAACATTTTTACAACATTTCAAATTCTATTCCTCGTTAGCAGAAAACAATAGGCTACTGTGAAAGGTAACTCTTTCCTGTGTAGAAAAAAAATACACATAGTACACATATTTAAACTGTAATAATCTACGCAAAATATTAATACAAATTGAATATTGCCACTGAAAACCTATTTTTTATCCTCTGATTCAAACAACTTTGCAGAAAACCAAACATGATAGTATTCAAAAGAGAAGTAAAACTATTGTATTCTAATACGATATTTGAAAGGGATATGGATAGCATTGTAATTATCCTTTCAAATTCTGTTCCATGTCAGAAGAAAACACTATCGTGAATCTGAACATTAGGTTTCAAAATACAAGTATGCGTCATATTGAGCACACATACCGTATTCTAGTACGAGACTGAGTGTCTTCCACATAAGGAATACGGAATAATTCGCAATCAATGATTTATTGATCACACATGTACATGTACGTTCTACACAATTGAATAGTAACTAGGACACTCGATCACTCCGACCCTGTATTTCATTACACCGGGAATACTGTACAGTTTCAGCAATGACAATCCATTTTTACCGTTTGATCAAAACAACTTTGAACAAAATCAAATAAACTGGAAACTGGAAAAGTCGTATTCAAAAGAAAAGTAACAAGTAAATACGATTGTATCTGTACATTGTTAATTTTCTTGGTGGCACTCTCACAGGATAATGACCAAGCTTACAACTAAAACAATCTGATTCAAAAACAGTTGAACGGCTACAACATTGGAATAGGAAACAAACTTGAGAACAATTGACCATACAGTTACTTTTGTAAAAGGTAGAGACGTTTTAATTCTCAAACTATGTGTGATCAGTTTTCTAGTTCATCCGTTGAATTCATAAACTAAGACCGACAGGTTAAATTGGCTTGCTTTTCTTAATAAATGAGACTAATACTACGAAGCCAGGAGAAAATCACAGCAGGAAATTGTATCTAGATTTCTTAACCAAACGAAACAATTTAATAAGGACAGCGGAACGAAGCATTATATGTTCCAAATATTTGAACTCAAATAAATTGTAAACTACTGCGGTTGCAAGAAAGCACTTTCAAATGTCAACGTTAAAAAGCGTTGTAAACAAGACACCGTCGTTCAAAAGCAAATTTCATCAGTATTAAGCAGATATAAAAGCTTTTAGGTCATCAACGAAATATATGACAGAAAGGATTTCTAATACAATGCAAGCAAAAGGGATAAACAAAAAAAAATGTTCAGAAACTCCCACCTCATCTATTTCATTAACTGATGTCTGGTGTTGAAAACTCCTTTTCTAATATATTTAGAGCAAATTAAATAATAATTTTGCAATTTAACACTATAGCATGAAACAAAAATGATGTAGATTGTTTGTATTTTTAATCAGTCAGAGTTGTTGAATAACATCCCGATAAAACTATACTTGGATGTTAAAACTCGTAAGGCATATAAATAAGCATTTCATAAACATTTTCAAGGTTTAACAAAAAGGATTTCAGAAAACGATATACTCCTCAAGATATATCCAGAGTTGCATGGTATAGCATCAACATGATCCTAAGTTACCTGACAAAGGAAAATCAGATCGGTTAAGTTTTGCACTAAAGCTTAATATTATCGTTTTATACAATTTCAATTATTCGAGACGCAGTACCTGCTCATTCAAACTTTAAGTTTAAATTTCACTTTTGGGGGAAATCCTAGTCTGTTCAACGAAATAAGATAAAGAGAGTTTTGAGTCATCATCGTTTTAATATTATTGAGTTAGTCAAATTTTATTAGCTATAGCTTATAATCTGTATAGAATTTCCAGTTCATCTTTCACATCTGATTTGGATGTTGTCACAGGATGGTCAGAGGAAAATATGACGTAAAACTGAAACTTTTAACAACAATATTTATTGTACTTACTTATTTATATGTACTATATTTGAAAGAAATGTTTTACAGATGCTTACCAGATATTTTATTCACAGTTTGAACCAATTACGAAAACCTTAGACAATAAACATAGCCTAGTGAACCTACCAGGTTTCCCAAAAAATGGTTACATGTAGAAAAATGATTATATAGCCATTCAAGAATTCAAACTTTGCATAATTTATGATACATATCTCTGAAATTGTTTGTCAGAAACATATTTTTTTTAAATTCAACAAAATCGTAAGCATATTTGTTTGATGTAATTCTAACCGTCGTTCAAACCATGTGTGTGATTTTGAGTTTCACAGGTCCAAATTTTATACCTTAGTATAGGGTAGGGTCTCTTCTTCCCATTGATACCAAAAACATGAAAAGGTCTTAACTTATGTCGACGTTTGATTTGGGGCAAAAGTGGCCACCGATCCAAATTTTTGCTATTTCCAAATGTCGATCGGACTTTTGCTATAAATAAAAAAACTTAAACATGTCATGTCATGCAGATTTTTTTTCGCACAATTTTGCAGTTTAAACAGTTAAAGAATTAATGTTACCCGTGAAAATTTGAATATGCTTTGTGCGTATTCATCAACTTTCGCGCCACAACTTGATTGACTGATTTAATATATTAAAATCATTCTGGAATGCATTGAATGCAGGTATCCATAATTTGCATAATAGATATACTGAAAGAGAGTTCGATTATTATTCATTGAAAATTGTACCAAATTTGGTTCAATATAAAGTCTGATTCTACACGATCATTTAAACAAAAGAGTGCACATTAAAATATCACAAAACGTGTATGCTTATCATTTTGTTTAATTTTGATAAAATGTGTTTCTGACATAGATATATCTACCTTTTTTGATAACTCAAAAAGTAAAAACGCTGTGATATCAATATTTTATGAGCATCTAAAAGAGGGTTGTATTATAATTTATGCAAAGTTTTGTTTCTACAACTACTATAGCTTTTAGCAAACACTTATTTTACTTCATGTAACCATTTTTGGGGACACCCGGTACTTGAAAACTACTGATGTATCTCTACCACTTTTTTTCTTCGTTTTTACGAGAGAGTATAAAATTTACCTAAATAGTGAAACGTTGAGTCCCGGGTGAGTAAGCTTTTAGGAACAGATTTAAATATCAATAAATATTAATTCATTTTCTACTGCTAAGGTTTAAATGGTTAACGTAACCCATGGTAACTTTAATATTTTACTACGTGTGGTCAGGAATCATTTAAGGGCAATGACTCTCTCACGAGTTATAACGGCAACAATAAAACATAGGTGTTATCGGATTGTCACAAATAATACTAACAAACTGACAAAGATTACAGAGAGCTATCCGTTTTTTTATTTTATTCGAGAAAAATAGTTAATGTAAGATGGGTGTACAAGAATAGTGATTGTCAAATTCAATAACACAGCTTCTGTGTAGATGCCAGTTAAGAATTACAGGTTGCCTCAAAGCCCAATCGGTATAATTTGAAACTGCTGTCCTCTCGATTTGCAAAGTACCAATAACCAAATACCATACTGTACTTTTTTCTATTTTTCTGATGCGGTTTATTTAAACAAATCATGAACTGTTTTGTTTGTTTGTTTTTTCGTTTGCTTATCCAGGTTGGTGCGTAAGGGACACATGGTTGTTTATGACACAGTCATAAAATCATAGTATTGTGCAAAAGGCACATGCCTAGATAGTCCATAGCGGGGTCCATAGTCATGATAATGGACTAATAAAATACCATGCTGGCAAAGCAATTCCTTATCCAAATTAGCAACAAATGGTGTACAATTTTACTCTTAACCCTTACTTTGTGAGAAAAGAAACTGGAGATAATTTCTTTTGCTTCAGTACTACAACTTCGTTTTTTGCTACAGGTGAAAATACATGTCAAGGCCGTAATTTGCCAAGATTTTTGCATCAAGGTGCAGGGTTGTATCTATTGTCTGAATTGCTCTCTTCTTAAAAAAAATGAATGGAGTATTGCCATTGAATGGAAAAATTATGCCAAAAAGACACTATCCTGCACCTCACTCGATTTTTGACAGATTCACAATCCTTGCGCTTATGTCAAAACACTAGCAAAATTTCATTTCCAAAAAAACATGATCGGAAATACAATCAACACGTTTTTCTCAGTTATGCATTTTACTCCATGACAACCGTTGACGGACCATAAGCTGACATATGAAAATCGAGTACAGTTCATTGATGTGTCATTTAAATTCTTATAATTTGGTCTTTGCAAACATTTAAAAAGTGAAAATGACAAGGGGCTGCATTTACGGCTGTTTTGGGATGGATGGTCATATGCCACAATAAAAAGTAATTAGAAATGCATTACTTGAATTCACACTGGTATGATCTAAATATTTTAACAATATTATATTCTTCCAAACCGTGAAATTTGTAGAAACAGTGCGACCGTACCAAACTGCAGAAGCGAGAAAAGTAAACGGTTAATGTGATTTCCTGGGGGACGAAATATACATCCTTACGATTTTTTATATAAGTAAGGTTAATGTATCCTCTCTTCCTCTGTTTATTTCCCATGTGAAATGCAAAATAGTTCTTGTTCTCTTATATCTAAATACTATTTCATAATTTGGTACAGCTTTTTTTTTAAATATTAATATTAATATATAACTATTCATATACAAAAGTGCATTTCCAATCGCTTATACTTAAATCTAAGCACAGGATCCATTTTCTACCTGAATTGAGAGCATGCATTTTTATTTTAAAGAAATGTTGTTTTATCATTAAAACTGCTCTCTAAAATTAGCATTGTACTTCATGAGAGAATATGATTTCATAATTAAATAATTTTGAACTAGTTATTTCACTCTTAAACTACATTCATAGACAGTGGAGATCATAATTAGTTTTTTAATGTGATTTCCTTGGGGAGATGCACTCTATAGCATACATTTCAATGGCAATTTGACTATTTAAATTCCAACTTTCATTTATTTATCCTGCAATGCATAAACTTCACAAACACTGAAGTCACATCATCTCGTATAGTCTTCTGTATTGATGCAACGAAATGTTTTAACAAAAAAGTAAGAAAGGCAAACACAATTTTTGTAAAAAGCTGGTTGCCTCCCTCTTTGGTTTCAAACCTGCGCGTCGCAGTTAAGAGACTTCCCTTATAATGTTCTAGGACCAGATGGTCTGAAACCAATAATCTAGTGAAATATTTCAAGTCCAATATGGTCTTGACCATAAGCAATATTTTAAGTCAAAATGCTCCAGAACCATAATTAAATATTTGCTATTGCAAATCTTTCCTTGCGATTTTCCATTCAAATGGTGGGAACATGTCTTGAATGTCTTTAATAATAGCTCGTCGTGAAAGGAATCTAACCACAACAAGTTCAACCTCAAACATTTGTCCAAGTAATTGGATATGAAAGGTCTTATATACAGCCGTCTGGACATCAGAGGTAATAATAGGATAATATCAAATTACCTGAGCTATATGTAGACACGAACCGAGCTATTAATAAAAGATTTCACTCTATTGTGCTAGCTAAGATAAGACATCTAGCTAGGAGTCAAATGTTGGCTTATGAATAAAAATTTAATTATAGTAAAATCGTTCACAGCGTGTTATTGTCGTTAATTTAATATTTGAGGATTTCGAGTTTTGTGCTAAATATGTTTAGCAAAACATCTCTTCGTATCGGTCATTTGTTAAAATGAAATGAAGATGAATTGTATCGAAAGAGTAAGTAATTTACAAATCATCTTACGTAGAGTCCATGGGTAAAAAATCAAAACAAAAATCTGGTTTTAACCAGTACTAGAAGAGTGTAAATTAATTTGTGAATTTATGAATAAGCAGGTATAAAACTGTTTGCCTTTAATTGACATATTTCTCAACACAGTATGCTAGCGTTATGTGTTAATATATATGACCATACATACGACCTTTAGCTGTGTTTGCATTGACACTGATGCTCTATCACTGATATACAAAATAGCCTTTGACCGCCATTGGCACAATGATGCATGTTTGGACTAAATTATTCTATTTTTATGTGTTTAATGGAACAAGACAGTAATTCTTGTCGTATAAATCCTCTTTTAATTCCATTCAGATAAAAACAATAGATTGATCTGGGTTTGTAATACTTCTTTCATGTCTGTATATATTTACAGACCAAATTGGGTCTGTTGCTCTTCTTCTCTCTCCTCCTTCAAGCTCACAAGGTTGATACAAATATCTAACACTTACATAATATGGCAAACTCTCTTCAGTTTGTTGTTGTTGTTGTTGGAGCAGAAGAATTTACTATAATAATAGATTTTTTGATTGCTTCAGCAGATTTCATCCCAATTATTCGACTAGACTCGTCATTATTTGCCTTAGTTATTTTCCACGTGCTTCCATTAATATTTCTTGAGCATACTGATGACCAAATAATCTTTTTGCTAACGTACGATTAAATATTTCTACTATTCCTTGTGACATATCCATGCAAAACGTTCTCCCTTCGTCTTATCTCAATTTTATGCAAATCCATCAATTTGTTAATATCTCCCATGAATTCACGTATAAAATCAACTCAAGTTGTAATAATTTTATAGCGTTTATAAATATATTTCAGATCGGCAGCGAAGCTAACCGTATTTGCATATGAATTGTATTTTCAGGATGAGAATGAAGCATGATGGGTACATCAGAAGGGATGAAAGCCATTGACTTAGTTCGACACAGCGAGAACGGACGTTAGTTTGAAACTCGCGCAATTTTTCAACACAATGTTCGATTAAGTAATGCAACAATATTCTTCATCAAATACAGCTGAAGCGGATTAGACCAAAGGATATAAGGATTAAAGGACATTGTTGAAGCTGAAATAGGCAGAGAATTGGGAGGATTTTGCTCGTATATGGATACTAACTTAGCGAAAATAAAAGAAGAGACCAGCAACCAAGATTATTAAAAAGGCACACTCGGTCCGAATTCAACAGATTTTTGCTTTGGGTGCGGTACCCAAGGACACAGGGAAAGTTCTGTTCTGACGCCAGAATAAACAAACTAATGATGCACATTATGTTCCATGGAAGCTGATAGAAGATGTGGTGATTTGCAGAAAACAAGATCTTGACACAGAAGTTTGAAGGTATGTACCATTGTTGTAGCATATGGAATACAAACCTTTCATTGATGTGTGAGACCTACTGGTTCTTCTGATTCAAAATGTTTATCTCAACTAGATCAAAATCTGCCTTGAGATATAAGGACAGTACATCCAAACTAAGTGTGGCTAAGCCATGTGATAATGACAAAAGTCTTAAAACTGACTCACAACATGGTACTTGTGAAAACTCCCAAAGCAATTCTGCTTCAAGATTGTCCAAAAACAATGCCATCGCTAACTTAAACTAAAAGCTATTCTATTAACAAGGATCGTTCGCTCAGAAAGAAAGCTGCGGGATGTGAAATTGAATCCCTACAAGTGGAACTAAGAGACTCTGGGTGGCAAACAGTCCTTGCATGCAATACTGGAACATACGAGGTTATTAAGACTTGTATTAGTAAACACTACTCTGAAATAACAAAGCAGCACACCATTCAAGAGACCAGGGTTGCTGACAAACAGAAACTAATATAAGTGAAAGAACACAAATTAGGAGTAGTAAAGAAGTAGATACTTCTGATATAAAAGGGCCAAGAAGTAACACCGGTTCTGTGACTACTGATGGAGATGATTGTGTTACTATAGATGCCACGAAAACATCACTCAAAGGAAAACTGATGAAACCACATCAAAACATATTGTTGATGAAATCGCACCTAATCTTGACAAATCAACTGAAATTAATGAAAGCGTTGTCAGTGTCATCATCGATGACCCAAGCATGGGAAGCAAATCATCCTGCCCAAGCTGCAATGAAACCGATAGCAGAAACATTGTTTGTTGTGACTATTGCAAAAATTGGTATCATTATGAGTGCGAGGGGATCTCTAATGAAGCGGCGAATCAACTATGGTAAAGTGGTAATGATGACGATTACTACTGCTTTAACTACACGGAAGCTCTACGATAGGATCTCGTCACAGGAAGTAGTAACAACATTCCAGCCAATTATGAAGAAAAAGGTGCTACCACCACATAGCCACTAAGCCACAACCCTTCTAGAGTGCAGTAGTGCTAGAGTGGCCCCTACATCACATGTTTCTAAAACCAATAATACCAAAAACACATGGAATAAAAGTACCGCAACGCCTAAAAGAAACAAGTATCAGACAAAACAAGCTGCTAGCAGCTCTATGCTTAAAAGTTCCAATGGTGGCGTACCTGATAACCAAGGGACGAAACGTATGGAATCAAGAAAAGGTCCTAATGATAAAGCGAAACCTCTCTCCACTGGAAATGGAATTAACCTACACTCCTACGTGATGCAAGAATCTTCATACCACCAGGAGCTAGACCAAAGATCACCAACAAGGCCCCTGCGGCTATGTATACTCCTCCACACAGACGAGAGCCCTCCTCAGCAGATAGTACGAGACAGTCTGCCCCAGCTGTGATGTATACTCCGCAAGATGTGCGTAAACCTCTAACGGAAAGTCATAGGACACAGCCGGAAGACCCACTCTGCAGTGGCGGCACCAGCATCTCATTTCTGGGGGGGGGGGCAAACGGGGGGCAAGACAAATTTCTGGGTGGGGGCAAAAAAATTGAAAAAAAATTAACGCGCGCGCAGCGCGAAAACATTTTATAGACTAAAAATGTAATGCGCGCGTAGATTTTTTCGGATAGATTTGTTTATTTTGGCTAAACAACGTATATTTTCTACTCCAATAATGATATTAATAGTTAAATACGCGCGAAGCGCGCAAAATTTTTACATTTTATGTCAAAATGATCAATAAAAAGGGGTAATTGAGAGAAATTTGCGCCTAAAAGCTTCTAATTTATTTTTTCTGGGGGGCGGACTGGGGGGGGGGGCAATTTTTTTTCTGGGGGGGCAAATGCCCCCCATGCCCTCCCCCCATGGTGCCGCCACTGTCACTCCGCCATGACGCTCTCCAATCGTTTTATATGCTTGATAAAATATTGAAAAAACTTGAAAAGGAAAATAGAGAGCTCAAAGGGAAAAAACCAGGATGCACAGAGATACATCAAAAGATTGGAAACCGAGTTAAGTGAAGCTCATAAGTCAAACAGACTACTCCGAACCTAGGTTGCAACAGAAATGCAGCGAGGCCCAGCACCAGGACCAAATCAGGACTGGCAACCTCAAGTCAATAATGAAATGCGAGCCTGCATCAAGTCAGCCGAGATTGTCGTACTGAAATATAAGATACAAATGTTAGAACAAAGAGGTATTCATTCGCCACAACTACCGCCTGGCTGCTATTCTAAAACCACCCCATGATAAACTTTGCTCCTCAGCTTAACCTTCCATGGGTCTGTCCACGCAAATGCTCCTGGATGTTGTCGATGGCTAATTGATGGTTTATTGACAATACACAAAATCGTGGCCATCAGGCCAAATTGCATCGTGTTTACATAGATAAAAGATACATATAAAAACATTTAAATATATATATTGCAAGAAAAATGATATACAGTTGACATCAATTAAAATATAAAGCACAAAAGAAATAAGGTCTATAATCGAAATACACTCAAGTTCAATAAAAAAAAATCACACATCCTATTATATACATGCACCCCCTTTCACCTTCACTCCTTTGATCAATTCTTGCACTTAATCTCGCACAAGGACACACCCAAACGTGACATCGTACACTCAACACACTGAGACAGTTCTACCCCCCCCCCTCCCCCATAAAACCCAATTTGGAAATTAAACCATTAAAAATCTACAATCAGAAAAGTAAATTGAAAAGAGGAAAAAAACCTAAACATTGCACATAGTAGAAGATTTTAAAAAGTATCATTGTTTAAAAGTCTGACATAATATGGCACTGGACTATTATAAAAAAATGGTTTTAAAACGGAGTTGAGAGATTGCACGTGAATTACGCAAAGTAAAACTGTGACACTTATTTCTCCTCGGTGGTAAAAGATGCTTTGTTCTGACATTACCATTTAAATCTTTTGCACATATGAGACAACGTTGAACCCTTCTCTCATTAAGTCTGTCAAGATTGCACACGGATAAGGCATCAGAATATGAAGAATATTCATGACCCAGGATAGTCCTACAGGCTCTCTTTTAATAGACTTGCTCCAAGTCTTTAATCAACATACACTCTTAGAAGGCCGGGATCAAATATACGAGTAGTTTTCGGGATCATTTTATTTTGATCCTTTAAGGATCACTTTTGATCCTTTAAGGATCACTTTTGATCCTTTAAGGATCAATATATACAAATGGATCAAATTCACAAGGATCATTTTTGATCCTTTTTTAGGATCATTTTATTTTTATCCTTTTTGATTACAATATCAAAGTTTTGATCCGTATTTCTGGTTTACTTTGATACGGAAAGGATGAGCTCATATTTGATACCGCGTTTGGATCCAACGTATCTTTTGTTTCATATTTGAGTACAACCCAATATCCACTACACAGCGGGGAATGTATACAATGGTGTAACATATATAAATACGTTGATATCATCACACAGTCCGGCGTGGTCGAGTGGTTAGAGTGTAGGTCTCGTAATTACCAGCAGGTATGAGTGCGGCGTGGGTTCAAACCCTGCTAGCGTCACTTCCGTGTGATGTTTTTTGCAGGTTTTTTTTATAAGAAATATTTGATCCTTTTTCGGATCAAAAATTTTGATCCTTTTTTGGGGATCACTTTGATCCTTAAAGGATAAGCTCATATTTGATACCTAAAAAGGATCAAAATTGATCCTTTTGTCTCATATTTGATACTTTCTTTCTAAGAGTGTACACTTCTGTCCCTGTCTTTGCCATTATTTGATCAGTTTGATAAAACACTGTAAATGGCTTCAATTTGTTTCTTTTCACAGGTTTTCCAATCAACAATAATAAAAAAATTGACACACCCAAAGTTTGATATGCCAGTATTCCAAAATGGACCCTTAAATAGACCAAAGTAACATGATATATATGGTCACCTTGGCTCTGACCCAACCATCCATGACCCAACAAAGTGTATGATGTTGTCAGATTGTCTTTAAAATAACACAAGCATCAAAACATCCTGTATTACCACCAAAACCATAATAACTCTGGGAATGTTCACTCCCTTAGGCCTAATGTCCAAAAGTTCAGTTCCTAAGTCCAATATCAAATGTAAGTAGGAAAATTGTGGCTACTATGACAGGGTGATATTTTAAGATAGGTGCTAGGTCGTAAATTCGATACAAATATTAAAGCATACAAAAAGTCATTTAAGGACAAGATATATGTAGGGATATTAGGAATTTTAGAAAGGGATATGAATAAAACTGAAAACAGACAATAAATGCCTGGAATCAAGGCTATCTTTTAATTGTTTTTGATTGACTTTTGTTAATACAAGCAGGGTGCCAAACAACGTCAACATATTCAAAACTAGGTCTGAGATAACTTTTATATACAACAATCAGTTCATCTTGATCGAAAGCAAACTTTTTAAGCGACCTCAACATGAACATGAAAAGGCGTTTGTTACCTTTTGTGAGCAGGTGAGTAAAGATGTTTGTTACCGTTTGTGTAGCATGTGAGTCCGTGCAATCAAACAACAACCAATCTAGATCTAGAAGCGGGATGACAAACTCAAATGTGATTTCTCATGCTAACATGCCTGCCTCAGACTATTCAAATCGTTGCTGTGAGACCTCTAAGCTCAACAGATCCTCTTTAAACAACAAGAACAACTCCTCCAGCTACAGGCAAAGCAAACCGACCCATGCTGCTAACATGGCATCATCTGTAAACACGAATATCACCTCCGGCGAAAGCTTTAGACAACATGTAACCATCCAAGATCCCAATATGGCTTCACCTGTCAATGCGAAAATCACCTCAGAAAAAATGGACCTGACTGTTCCCATCCATTAGCCAGCAATAACGACAACGCAAACACCCTGGTAACAGGAGATACATCAAGCCTTGTTAACGAATTTGCGTTCAAATCTGCAATTAGCACCCACCTTCCTGTCAGTGATACCAATCACAATACTCCTCAACCAGCTGCAACAGACAGCATGGCGAATGAGCAATGCACCAATCACAGTGACAACTCTACTGTGGGCAAGATGGCACTGTAATTATTTGGAACAACAGTACTTAGTATTATTTCAGATGAGCTGAAAATAACCTCTATTCCGACATCAACTGATACACTCAGCTCCATTGTCATTCAAAATTACTCCAAGAAAATCTGCATTATCAATGCCTACCTGCCCACCAGAGGCAAGCCTAGTTCTGAAGAGGATCTAAAAGAGAACCTGGACCAAATCCATTCCATAATGGCTGAAATGGATCCTTCAACTGATGTCATCCTATGTAGTGATTTGAATGCATCTTTCCCTAGGAAAGAACCCAGTAATCATGACAGAATCCTTCAAGAATTTTGCCTTATCACAGCCTTGCTCTTCTAGAGGGATATCCACCTGACTCCACTTTTTACCACTCAAATGGAGTCGACAAGTCAACGATAGACTATTTAATGCAGCTCCAAGGGAACAGCTGCACCATCAAAGATGTTTGTGTCC
This sequence comes from Ophiothrix spiculata, assembly GCA_000969725.1. Lineage (NCBI taxonomy): Eukaryota > Metazoa > Echinodermata > Ophiuroidea > Amphilepidida > Ophiotrichidae > Ophiothrix > Ophiothrix spiculata. Next base: position 26,283 of record JXSR01S025299.1, read on the forward strand.
TCCATGATGATGAGCAGATATCCCAATGGAACACATCTGATTATATGCCTGTTGCTGCTGCCATAACTGCTTTCCATAAGAAGGTGAAAGAAAAGAGAAGGAAACAAAAACGAATACTTCGGTGGCCCAAAGATGCTGTTATACCTTACATCGACGACGAAGTGCAGAAGCAACTTACCCCGATCACTGTGGATGTCTCAACCCCACTTGGCATTGATGCATATGTGCAATCTCTACATAGCACTCTTCATGATGCAGCTAATAAATACTTCTCATTAACCAAGACAAGTGCTGCCAAAATGAGACGTGTTTCTCCTGCAAATCAGCATTTCTTTCACTGGAAGCAGGATGGAAGACCAGAAAAATATCACTGTGCCACCTGCGTAATGCAAAAAGCACTGCGTCAACCTGTCAGGAAAGAATCTGCCCAGTGCCAAGCCAGAATCCACAAAGACATAATGACCTCTACCAAACCAATCTCAAGCACCTTCTACAAACTGATCAGTAGACAGAGAGATTAGAGATCAAAACACATCCATGATAAATGTTCATGGTCGCTCCTATGAAGGTCCCTCCATACCCGAGGGATTTGCAACATACTTTGCTGAACTGAGCAGCCTAAAGGATGATCCCATGAAAATCACCGTAGGAATGTTGAGGCCGATATTGCAACCATCCAAGATAGGCACTCATGTGATGCTCAGCCTACGTCATATCGATTGCAGACGTTGAAAAAGCCATTGATAAGCTCAAGACCAAGAAAGCTGCTGATATCCATTACATTAGCGAACATCTTATCTACTCCAAAACGAGCACCTTACCAACCTTTTCAATGGAATTTTACAGACCAGGTCTGTACCCACTTCATTTCTTCAGGGCAGGAAATACCTTTTGATATATGGTGTGTCTTGTCGCAGTGGTACCACAGCACAACTGCTACCGTCAGATGGGATGGTGAAGCTTCGGAAGAATTCTTAATTAAGCATGGAGTGCGCGAAGGCGTAGTAGGATCTCTTCTCCTCTATAAAGTCTTCATTAATGATATTCTCCTTAACCTGGAAAACATAAATGAGAGCTTCAGCATTGGCAATACCCAAGTCTCCTGCCCAACAGTTGCAGATGATGTAACACTGATTGGTAATAGAGAGTATCCACTTCACTCATGCGTGATCACAAAACAAAATAGGTCATTCCCTTAGTAATCTTTATTCAATCAATGACCCTGAATCTGGTGGGCTATTTTAAAGCAGTTTATATGCTAACGTGCATGACGTTCCTGGTGCTGCTCTCCTGAAGGGTCTGAATATTGTATAGCATTCCCGCAAAGATGGCCACTAATCCAAAACACGGATAACCTCTATGGTAACTGTCATGCACAGAGTCAACTTGACACTCTCTATGAGTATCTGAGATTTAACAGGTACTCCATCAATTCCAGCAAGAGTGCTGTGATTAACTTCCATACCAAACCTGATGCAGTCCATCAGAATCTTCTCTTTGGCGAGACCATTGAGGAAACCAATGAAACCACCCATCTTGGCATTCTTCAGGGTCAACCTAGAGAGAGCTAAAAGCAACATCAGATGTGCGAGAAACACTCTATATAGTCTCCTTGGAACTGGTATATTTGGCGGAAGAGACCTTAACCCATCTGTTGGCATTCATATTATTACAATCTCTATGTTGTGTCGCGCCTTGTTTATGGAGCCGAATTATGGACCAATGCCAAGAACGCTCTTGATTCCCTGAATAACTTCCATCTGCACACATTGAAGATGATCCAGGGACTTCCAAACAGAACCTCCAATACCGGCACTCTTTTCCTGGTAGGATCACATCCTATAATAGGAAAAAGTACACCAAGCCAGACTCTCCTTGCTCAGAAACCTCATACGTTCCGAACAAACAAGAACAGTGAATGTAATCACTAGGCAAATAACCCTAGAAACCTCAAGCTCCTGGGTAACTGAGACCAACAAAATTCTGAGGATGTACAGTCTACCATTGATTACCAGTCTACTGTTGGATCTCAATATGCATGAAAGAGATTAGTCAAAAGTAAGATCACCAACTTTTTGACTGAGAAAACTATCAAAGAGCTCCAGACCAAAGTATCTATGAAATACCTTGGTCATGAATTTCATTTCAATCGCTGGGATTCAGTGTGGACATCTGCGATCGACAGTTACAAGTTATTCAAACAAGCAATCACCTGTGTGAAGTTACTAACTGGCACATATACTCTTCAGGCCAATACCTCACGCTTAAACCAGTATATGGTAGATCCAACTTGCAAAATATGTACCACTGACCCATTTTTTAGCGATTTTCCCGGTACTTGGCAGTGTCAGGGAGAAAGTAAAACTTTGCACGGATTAAGGGTTGAGGGAGTCCATGTGTGGTTGGCATGATCGAAAAAACTTTTTTCACATTTTTGACAAGACAGACAGGTATATTTTACGGACAAAATCACCAAAAATGTGTTTTTTACCTAATTTTTGAATATTTTGCAATGAAAATCAACTAGTTTGTTGTCTGTTGCTATGTAACAGCCATTAAAAACTTTATTGATTTCAGAAATTAATCGACTATGGCATTATAGGTGATCACATTACTCTTCAAAACTGCAGGGGGTGGCAGTCAAATATAAAATGGTTACTGATGTAAGCCTAACGCTGGATCCGAGTACTGGGGCACAGTTTCAAAAAATGGGG
>JXSR01S025302.1:60863-70966 GCA_000969725.1 Ophiothrix spiculata
AAATTATCAAATAAAACAATAATTTGTAATGAAATGTCCTTAAGTTTGAAATTGATAAATTGTGAATGTTGAGAAAAATGTGCACAAATTAATCTTAAAATCACAAGACTTCTGGAATTCATGGAATATTGTATCCAGTGAATTTACAATATCGGCATAGAGCGCCTTTTCCCAGTGATACAAAGTGCAAAGTACAAATTTTAAACATACAAAACGAACTGAAGCTTATTATACATGGGCAAAAATAGACATTGGCAAGTTAATATATTCACAAGTAAATTTAGTTATATAAATGATCTTGATGTTATGGCCACCACTTGATTTGGACTACAATATAGCCTGTAGATAACTGCCTTTGTCAATCATACCATGAATATTGAGGTAACCAGTGATGGGATCACTTCAAAATTCACCTGGCATTTGTACAATCAGAACCGCCCGATAGTTCTGAACAACGGCAATCTGCAGGACCAGGCAGTCGCTTTAACCATTCGAGTTTTGAAGCAACACTTCAGTGTAGTTTGTAAAACTAACTAATACCTTTGCCTTTTGACAGTGTTCAGGTTTTTGATTGTGTATCATCCATTGCTTATCATTCCTCCATAATTATTACCCACAATAAAATCCCAAGGATGTTTTTCTTTTCCTTTGCAGTTCCACGATTCTGAAGACGCCAAGAGGGCGCTTGACCAGCTCAATGGATTTGAATTGGCTGGCAGGCCGATGAAGGTTAACCACGTCACAGAGAGGAACGAGAATCAACAAGTTACCTCTGTCATGGACAACGATGAGTTGGAGAGGACTGGCATTGAATTGTCTGCTACAGACAGGATACAACTCATGGTCAAACTTGCTGAAGGTAAGAGTCTTGGGAAAAACTCAATCCAGTTCTGTTTGGATGGGAGAGAGCTCTGGAAAATTTGTAAAAAGTGCAACAATGAAAATATAGATTTTAATAAAACTGGACTTGTTGATGTACCGATACATCATCCATTTGGAAAAAAATTGAAAGGTAAACCCATTTAGATATCAGACAGGCTGACTTTGCTGCCCATGTTTCACAGTTATGTACTTTGTTCCTTGTCCAAAGGAACACAAGTAGACCATTCAGGATTTTGTTAGTGATACTGATGTGAATTAAGAATTCAAAACAAAGCCAAGAATTGCATCATGTAAGGCATTTTTACCAATTCCATTACATGCAGATATGATGCCTCGTGTGATGCGATTCTGTGTCACTTTCCGATAATCAGTGCCAACAACAGAAATATGTCAATTACAGGAATGGTGTATAATTGGTTGAGAAATTCAATTTGCACAAATTTGATTGAAGTTGACTAATGAATATATTTGACCCGTTTTAATTGAACCCGTTTAAAGCACAATTTATCCAACATGTCTATTGTCTAAAAATATTCTTTTGAAATTTGATACTTGATTGTGCAATTTCAGAGCAATGGGTTAACTTCTAATAAGATGGAAAAGTTGCTCATATGTTGTAAATGAATTACAACAGACATTTGAGCATTAAGAGAAAAAAGCTGATATCACCATTATTTTCATTTATATATATGTTCCTGTTTTTGTTTCAGGTAAAGATTTCCGTATCCCGTCAGGAGCAATGGATGCCATCAACCCACTCAGCCAGGTCCCCGGTGTTGGCAGTAGTATGCAACCCATGTCAGGTGTGGCAGCAGGCATGGCAGCGCCAGTCAATCTGCAAGCATCGCTAGCAGCAGCTCAAGCTCAGGCGCATCAGGCTGCTGCAATGGCTGCACAAGCGGTCACTGTCGCAGTACCCGCATCAAATACATCGTGCTTTATGCTGTCAAATATGTTTGACCCTTCAACGTAAGTTGTATTTATTTTCTTGGTATTTGTCACAATATTAAATAAATTCATGACAAGTAAAAGAGTACTGATTCAATCATAATGGAAATCTCTTACACACACTGCCTTAAGGTGTCTGGTCCATGAGAGATCTGCCCGAAAATTTCTAGTAAAAATCGGCATGAATGATATTTTATCAATGTAAACCGATTTTAAAAATAAAAATTGGGGGTCACCAGACTCGTTTTTGCATGCGAGTCGGTTTAAAAACAGCATTTTTCGAGGTTTTTGGGAAAATTAGTTCAGGGGTCTATGGGAAATGTGACAAAAGTGACAGTATTTATAGTTGTTGGATTTAATTCGTGAACGCGTGTTTATAGCAAGTACGCAGTGGTCCCTGACGCAAGCGTATATTTTCATGGTTTTTTAGTTCGCGTGTACGCACAAGGCTCTGAGTACGCGTTCACGAATTAAATCCAACAACAATAGTATTGATTCAAAAATTCCACCCAAAATATTTTGTCAATTTTTTCACAAAAGTTGCGCACAAGTATGTTCTTTCAAATAAAACAATAAAAATTGGGGGTCACCGAACTAATTTTCCAGGAAAGTATTAAAATATGGCAATTTTTAGCTTCAAGACACTACTCGGAGTATATGCGCATGCGTATTGCGGCACTTACCAACTCGGAAACTAGTGCGTACTGGTATGTGTGGACGGCGCGGGGACCAGACACCTTAAACTTGTTTATGACCAGAAAGAAACACTTGTAACCAAGACATACGTATAAAATCTTGACACTTGTCAGGTATTTAGAGTTGTGCCTTCAAATCCACTTAACAATGCATGTAGGGTACTTGAACAAGATATTAACTCTCATGTGTTCTTGTATCTTGTACCCAGGTGGCAAATGTGTACCAACATTCTTCCAACAAACAAAAGTATGATTAGATATCTTCCCATTTACATAACATATTGACCACAGGACTTGGGATTACTTGGAACCAGTGTTCTTGCCAAGGATTAGCTAGCATGATTTAAGGGGCAGTATTCCTGAAAGCTTCTGGGTTTAGCGCAGGCCTGGTTAATCAATCTTCTCAGCAATTACAAAATCTGCTCCTTAAATGAGCACGGTCTGATTGGTATCTGAGCAGAAATTTTTATTGCTGAAATATATTCCATTTTAGAGATTTATGGAAATTTATGGTAACCATAAATAAATTCAAAAATTTACACAGTGAGGTATTAAGAAAATTGCTGAGAACTAACTGCAAGATAGATAACCCACCAAGAAATGGACTAATCAGAGCATGGTCAGAAAACATTGGCCCGTTTGCTTCTTACAGTTATGGTTTGCAACAGTTGCACGCCATACGATTTTAAAGAGGAACGCTTCTAAAAAAAGAACATTTTGATCAAGGAGTCCTGCAATGTTCCACTAGACTTTAATAAATACTTACTATGTTAATGGACGATTTTATATGTGAATGACTAGATATGATATACAAGTGTTTTCGTGTGATGTAAATAATAAGTAATAATTGATCAGATTTCTTTTTCCTTTAATTTTTTTCAGAGAAACCAACCCAAGTTGGGATATTGAAATACGAGAAGACGTAATAGAGGAGTGCAACAAGCATGGTGGCGTGCTTCACATACACGTAGACAAGACGTCACCCCAAGGCAATGTATATGTCAAATGTCCCACACCACAGATTGCTGCGGCCGCGGTATCGAGTTTACATGGCAGATGGTTCGCAGGTAAGATCCCTTTTCAAGTCCGTGCTATTTGCTTTGATGTTAGCACATGTTTGAGAGAATTTTATGTACAAACAGTCTCTTTTTTTCTTTTTAAAAATTAGAAACTCTGCAGTTTATCCTTCGGTGTACATGAATTCTGTAATCTAATTTTACCAATAAAGATTACAAAATTCATGTGAAGGTTTAATTCGTTGCTCTGCTTTTTAACAACATTTTGGGAAATGTCTGGGGTCAGGTGCCATATTCCATTTGGCCTCGCGTCTCATGGAATATGGCACCAGACCCTAAATATTTTCCCATATTTTGTGAACTAGCAGGAGATAACTTAATAATATTCGTGGAAATTCTGTATTGAAATTGTCTCTTATCAGGTTCAACCTGTATTTTTCTTATTCTGATCAATATCAAGCAAGTCTGTGCTTCACATATTATCTCTTGTGTAGGGGCTAGTGAGATTTAAGTTTTAATGTTTTCAAACTCTATGCATACACACATATCCATACCAGTAATGATTAGTACAGCTCTAACATAAGGACCCAAGCTTACAATTTTTGTATCCACAAACCAACCCAAACCCTCCAAGACAATGGGGCTCCTTGAATTGTTGTGCAAAAAGTAGTCAAAATTTGGAAGTCCCCCACCAAATGTCAAGCCTTAACATATGCAACAAGTTAAAGAACTTTGATTCTCAAAAATGCAATTTTTTCTATACAATTCAATTCTGTGATGATACAAACAAGTGAAGTCAAGAGTGGTGTTTTTTACTCATTTTGTGTGTTTTTTTTTTTTCAGGCAAGATGATAACAGCTGCATATGTACCATTAGCCAGTTACCATGCCATATTTCCACAAGCAGCCGCTGCAGCCACGCTACTTCAATCGGCGACGGGCCGGTAGGGACGGCTTGCAGGGTGCAATGCAGTCATTGCTGAAAAATGAACTGAAATTGCCAAAGAGAACAATACTAAATTCACCAACTTGAACATCTATTATTTGATAGTACTGTTGGGTTGGGGCTTGAAAATAGACACTCAAGTTGATTGGTGCCATTTAAAATGAATTCAACTGGAATTCATTCTGCATAAGAGCAGAGATAATTTATATATGGTGCAGTTCAGATGGTTTCGCAAGACGATTACGATTATGTTTCAAGCATCGACATTATCCTTTATGAAGTCGGGTTAATGAGGAATTGGTTACTGGTAGAATTTTGTGGATAGCTAGAAATGTCCATTTGGATCATTGCAGTTGCGAGACTCTTATGTGTATTCCTTCTGTTCAGTTTTTTATGAAACTATTTACACTTTATTTAACTGAATTTGATTCAACTGGGATGCAAGGTTTCCAAAATTCTGCATAAATCTGAAATTATGGACAGTGTTTAAAAAAAAGAAAAAAGTGAATTTTTTTAATGATTAGTGTTTGGTTAATAACTTATGAAAAGTCCATGAAAATTTATTTACTTTGTACTGACACAAAAAATGCACAATTTTTTGGTTCAATTCGGCCCTATCATCTTTCACCCACTAGAGGATGGACCATGATGTGGACCTTCTTGCTAGTATTTGACTAAGGCTGTGTTCACACATAATAGTCATGATCGACTCATGAACGAGACAGTTTAGCAGTTGTTCACACTGTGACACGACTTGCGAATTAAAACCAGTGGCGCGTCACTTTTTGTCACAAGCGAAACACTCTCTATAATTACGTTCACACTGGGAATTTGCTTGTGATGGCTCACGAGCGAGAATATAGTCATGACCAAATTCCTCTGTGTGAACAGGCCCTAAGTGTCAGGAATTGTAGAAATTGCCACTTGCATCCCTGATTCAAATGGATTTGTTTAGGGGTGTGAACCCTGAGATTGTCATTAATTATACTCAACATGAGGAATTATGAGATGAGATACAACTGTTAAACACCGAGGGAACTTTTTGTAAGCCAAATAATGGTGTATTAATGTTATTGGTGACAAAATTTGTGTCCAAATGTCCCTCAGTGCTGTTCTATGTGTATATCATAGGTCCATCCATATTATATGAGTACCTCTTTCAAGATGATTGCCTTGGCCTCCGTTATACTTTGGATTCTCGATGGGCAGTATTAAATAATATATGATTGATGGATTTTATTTTTATATATGTCAATTTGGTTTTAATCAAAACTATTGAAAGTTGGTACTGAGTACATGTACTATGTGGATGAATGATTGAAAAGTAGCTTGGAAATTCTTGAATTCATAAAATTTTGGATGAATGCGATTGATAATGTACATTGATATTTGGAACTCTTTATGTCGTCAAGAGTGTTTTTGTTTTCTGTGAGACGAGTGGTCACCTTTAGTAGAAAATAAATGACATTTTCAAGTGTGCTTAGGCTGCTAACGTGCACTATAAATCCACTAACACTTTGGGTATGAAATCTTATGGTGTTAGATTTTAGTTAGCATCATGATTTTTTTTAATTTTTTCAGATTTTGAATTTGTACAAATTAATGAGGTTTATGTTGGTGTTTATTGAATTTGTTGTCAGTCCTGATCGAGATATATGCGCAAAACTAACACTTGATCATCCCAAATTGTGTTTTATACATCAGATGATTTATTATGGTGGGGGTGGAATGTTGTTTAGGTCCCAACTAATTTTGGGTTGATTTTCTAAATTGTATCATTTTAATCCCGTAAAAGATTTGGGAAGTTTTGTTTGGAATTTAATTACGGCAGCAATTTAAGACGTCCCATTTGTAAAAGTTGTCAGCAACAGTTCCCCTGCCAGTGATATGAGAAGCAGGTTTAATTGATTATTAACATACTTGTGAGACAATGTCAATGAAATTGTAAATAGAAAAATTGTAAATATTGTGAAGATGTGGGGATTCTAAGAGAAATAAAATGTTGAGGAGTATCAAAATGCATGACAATGTTTGTCATTACACTTCGTTGTGGTATTTGTGATGCGATTTTAAAATCTTGCCATCTATCCCAACATGAGCCTTGTTTGGTTTTCTTGTACAATGATATTATGCAAAGTATACAGGCAAAACTAAGTATAGTGGAACCTCTTTAACACGAAATCTTTAGGGCCACACATTTTAGTTTGTGTTATCAGGACTTTGTGTTATCCATTATTAATTACATACAAATTCAGATCCAGGGACTTGAATATTTGTGCTATTAGGGTTTTGGGTTAAAGAGGTTCCACTGTATCATGTGGTTTTAGATAAGTTTGCAGTACTTCATTGTTTAAACACTGGGATTAGACCAATCACACACTGTAAATATGTGCATCTTTCACGCAAAACACCGTAGCAGCGGCCCTAATTTGGTAAAACTATCTAACTTGTAATGCAACAATTTGAGAACATCGCATTTGAAATTCAAACATTGGACGTTTGTTAATTTTATGCTGTTAATGTTGTTGACCATTTCCAAAGATGTGGTTTGGTTTTGGAGACTTTCAAGTACTACCCATGGATAGAATACCCTCAAATTATCAAAGAAAGTCAGTTTAATAAAAATTGGTCAAAAGTGAATTCGATAGTTTTACCAATCTTCAAAAAACCCGCGAACGGAGAAACTTAATATTTCATGGATCGCCTCCAGGTCACATTGTGCAGACAACTCAACAATAAATAAGTTGCAGGAGGTTGTTGGTGTTTGGCCCCTTTTGCCAAATCGCACCATATGTTTGATTGTGTACTAAGAAGAATGAGTCATAAACTTGGCAACCTTATTTTTACGCTTTGGATGAGAATACAGCTTTTCCCTTTTTCTTATTAAATATGATATAGGGATGGAACCTAAACTAATGACGCACAATTCTATCAATCAATTTACAGTGTACTTGCATGTCATGGAATGCGTACCATGAAGGAGTCTATTTGTACAGGGGACCAACGGCTTCCGAACCACGGAGCAAGTAGAGTAAAGTTTCTTGGTTACTTCAATCAAAAAATGGAATCTTGTTATGAATGGAACACAATAGAATGGTGTTTAACATTATTTTACCAGTTTTAAAATTTCTCCCCCAGTTTTGGCAGCCATTTTGTTTAATGCAAATTAACAAATTTTCACAAACGCACAGCAGTATACGTTTGACCTTGTATTAGAGGAGTTGCAGAGTATATGTTACAGTTTAGCCGGGGACGTTGGTCTTAGGGGGTCACTTTGCGCATAAAAAAAATTATAACCATTTAAAATAAACACCAAAAAAGAGTGGCCATTTATTGAGAATATAATTTTATGTTTTGAAAGTATGGTTATTCAGTGCAAAGCAGTGAGAGCGTTTGCAAAAATGTTTTGAAGAAAATCAAGGGTCATTCATTTTGTTTCAGAAAATGGGGTCATTTAGTGAGAAAGCATTTAAGAATAGAGGTCATTCAGTGAGAGCAACTTCTCGGTATCCGCTGAAATCTACCTGGTATGACGCCGTAAACACACCATACATCACCGCAAGGTTGTGACCAGGGTATCCTACCTATAAAATACATTTTTGGAACTAATGCTGCTTGTTGTTTTGCAGCTGTGTCGCTGCGTGACGTATATTTTTTGCAAAAACTTGTCGCTTTCGGTTGTCGTAGCGGCAAAGCCACATGTCGCGGCCGAGGTAATCGATATTGGCAAAATTTTGTCGCACGACAAGAATTTTCGAGTTGAAATGAATTCATTTTTCAGAGCGACATGGAGCGGCAAATCTGAAAAGCGACAAAGCTATAAAAGTGTGAAAGGAAGCAAGCGACAGAGCTGCAAAGCGACAAGAAGTATGAAGGCAGCATTAGGCTTTATTAACATTATTGTCGGATAAACATGCATGTTGACTTTTGAAGGACATAACATGTTGACTTTTGGAACTTCCTCTTTTACTCATTTGGCTGAAAAATAACACATTCAAATACCGAAAAGGGAACTTGGCCTTCACATGAAGCCACATAAGTTCAACTCCTAGGTTAAAGCACTGAATACAAAATCATCCCAGGGGGTAACTAATGTTGGTTTCCGGGTAACCACCCGAGTTCCGCAGGTTCCGAAGGTAACCCTATGTGAGACCAAAAATTGGCCAAAATGGGTGAAATGAAACCCTATCTGAGACTATAAATCAAATCTGTTCGAATGGATACCTTATCCGGGACCATACCTATTAAAATCAATACCCTATCTGAGACCGCCTACGTAAATGTGATGAAATAATTATTACAAGAAATCATAGGTAAAATGTAATTGTAAACCATTCGAACACTCTTAAGAAGTGTTTTCAGGTATTTGAAGCAATACAAAGGCACCATTGTCATCAATTCAACCATCTTTCATAGTTGGATACCCTATCAGAGACTTAAAAGCCAAATTTGATACCCTATGTGAGACTTGCAAAGTACGAGGTCGATTTTGATACCCTATATTGCAAGTCTCGAGACCTGTCCAGGTCTCACCTTTTTGGTAACGCGTGTGGTTACCCGGTCAGAATACACAGTTGCCCCCCTGGGTAAATCATCAGGTATTATAATCATCATTGGGGCCTATACCCATAACATGCATGTTTAACTTTACTATGTTTGATAATTTCTATATACTCATGAACAGAAAAAAATGTTCCCTATATATTTATTTGTTTGTTTGTTTGTTTACCTCGGTTGGTCCTTGACGGACATATGCCATTAGATTCATGATGAACTCACCAAATGCTCACGGCAATGCATCTTTGAAAAGATGCTGAAAAATAGAAAAGATAGCAAGAAAAAGAGAAAGATGGTCACTCCCAACACAATTGTACAATTTACTCTTAGCCCTTTAGGGGCGCACTATTTCAGGGGGGCATGGAAGTTGGGGTCGAGTCAAGTTTTTTTTTAGCCGCCGAAGGCGGCGACATTTTTTTTTCGGCGGCAAAGTTTTTTTATTGCAGTTTTATGTTTTTCTTTACCTTGAAGTAGTTGGGTAAAGTGTTTTTTTCTTACTCACCTTTGGGTCAACATTTTTTTTTCGCCGCCTTCGGCGAAAAAAAAGTGAAATCGGCGGCGAAGTTTTTTTTTCTTCAAAAAACTTCCATGGCCCCCGCCCCTGAGAATCAAATGGTGCGCCCCTAATACTTCGTGAGAAAAGAAATCAGGAATTCTAATCTCATCAGTGCCCCGATGCAAAGGCTTAAAAACGATGATTGTGGATTTTTTTGGTGACATCATCTGCAAACGAACAATGTTGTCATATTATAGCCTGGAATTTGGTAACTCCGTATGTGTTTAATTTATTCAGGCCTACTGCCACCAGGGATGCGGGGATACTGAGCACATTTCTTGGTACGCATGCTCGTCAGAAAAAACGTCGAAAAGGCATGAGAAGGGTCGGATTTGAGCCCATAGAGGGTTTGCACGTGACGTCATATCATACTCACAACATAATTTTCATGGGCCGGCAACAAAAAGTCCCGTCACATTATAATCTTTTCACAGTATCAAGACACTGTATGGTGCGTATCGCGTCGTGCAAACCCTCTATAGAGGGTTTGCACGACGCGATCGC
>JXSR01S025304.1:0-11802 GCA_000969725.1 Ophiothrix spiculata
TATGTTTCAGGAAACTCTCCTGAAGTAAGAGAAGAGTTAATAATGTGAGTAATAGAAGGGATGAATGTCTGAAGATTTTCTTTTAACAGCCACGTTGGAATAACGTCAAGGATGCAAGATTTGGTGGAGGAGTCTCTAATGAGCTTGCTAACATCCTGCTCAGAAACCTGATTGAAATCACTTAAGACTAGGTGAGCCTGATTCTCACTAGAGTCAGCAGATCTTGAGGGAACATCTGCATCCCAATTTGCATCAAGTGATTCGCGAATCATTTTAACCTTTGAGTTAAAGAAAGTTGCAAACTGAGAACATAATTCAAAGGTGTTATCTGAAGAGGGGAGAATGCGAGTGTTCTGATTGAGAAGCGTTTAAACTGTTTGAAACATCCCCTTCACATCACAATTAGAGAGTTTATTCTGGTAGAAGTCCGATTTTGCAGAATCAATAAGCTCGTTAACCTTATTTCGTTGATCAACATATTTATTCTGATCATCCACAGAGCCTGTCTTGCGCCATCTTCTTTCTAATCTCCTACGAAGTTGTCTTTCTTCTTTGATGTTATTATTGTACCAAGGACAGCGAGTTCTGACCGTCCGCATTTTGACAACCTCAGGAGCATGATGATCAAGAACTGCACCAATTTTAGTTTCAAAAGCAGTTACCAAATCCCTAACAGGCAAATCCGAGGTGCTAAGATCTCCAAGATCTTTAGCAAGATCATTACAAAAGGAATGGCGATCAATTTGTTTGTACATGTATAAACAAGGCTAAAAATAAATTTCATGTGGGGCAAACAGTTAAAAAATTCAATCCACGGGAATGATGAAACATGATAAAAGTGACAAGGTGAGTTGTAAGCCTGGTAGAGCACAAAAACTTCCACCTAAACCTGTCAACCCTCCACCCCTGTGGAGGGTGAGTAAAGGAGGAGGGAATCGCAAAATGGGAGAAATTATTGCACTTTTAGCAAGGAAACAAAATACGGACTTGGACTTTGCTTGAATCTGTTGGTTTTGGTCCTGAGTTGGGTTAATTGAGTAGAATTGCGTAGATTTCTACCATGGAAAGCGTGTCTGGAAGGGGCATCAAATGACGAGTTCTTTCATTGTCACTTAGGCCCTTAGCAAATTTGAGGCAGTGGGCCACCCTTCTATCACTAAGCTTGATTATGTCACAAATTTCGAGGGCATTGGTATACGAAATGAATTGGTGCCCAAGTATAGTTCTACATGCTCTTCTGTGAATTCGCTCAATAGCACCAGCTTGCTTAAATGTGAGTCCAGAGTGCCAAACCATGTCAGCATATTCAACCACTGGTCTGACATAACTTTTGTTTACAATAGCAAGTTCATTCTGATCAAAGCCAAATTTCTTTAAAGATCTGAGCATAAAGAGCCTTTTGTTTGCTTTTTTGATCATAGCATCCTTTCTAGCATTATTTCTTATTTTCTAATGAATTTATTCAAAATACACAAAAACAGGAATACTTGTACTTAAAAATCTGCAAAATATGTCAAATTATAGGGTGGGCTTTATTTGAACAGAACATAAAATAAAAACTGTTCCTCAATTTAGTGGTTACTATATCGTTATAGACATCTTGTCGTTCGGTGTAAGGACCGAAGTTATTAGCTTCACTTCAAACAAATATCGCTCAGACAAATTGATCCTGATCTTTCCTCGTGAAAAACTGATTTTTTTTATAACTATCAATGCTATCCAGTGACATTGATTGGTTACGCATATATAATACAGCTGAGATAAAAACAAATGTCTCGTCCCTCCATTGCTACGATAATGAAATGTCTAGCATTTTTTTTTTTAATTTATATCATTTATGGAATATCAAGAGGTCAAAAACTCCTGACTGTAATTATACTTAAAGGCATAAGCTTTATTATTACGTTTTTTTATAACTATGATTAAAATAATATAACATTTTAAGATGAAGGAATGTTATGAATACACAAAAACTCGCCCATCATAAATATCGCCAACTTTATATACCAACCGTATTTAACAATAGAAATCCATCAATCCATCCATTGGTATTTTCCCGGGGTATTTTTCCTAAATATCGTGGGACTGTCTGGCATCACGACGACAGTTTCTCCTTCACGGAGACGGAAATATAGGTTTTTCTCATTGTAATGTACTTTGCGCTTTATTTAATTTTGTCGAGCAACTTGACAGATATCCACTCTACTAAATTTCATATTTATAAGAAACTGTTCATAAAATTCATAGCAAGTCCATTTATTGTTTAATTGTCATCAGATTTCGTAATGAAAATATAACAGTCGTATCCCAATACCTGTAAATCCATATGGCCATCTCCTCAAACATGTCATTACAACAGATTTCCAAGGTTTCTGAGTTTGATTAGACACACTCAGAGATTAATTCACTTATCTTGCATTTTAGATATCGTGACAAATTAAGCAACATTATCTGGAATATTTATTGTTAATTTTAAGTGGTAGGAGACGGACTTCAAAATCACTTTCATTCTTAGCTATTACCGGCTATCTCGAGAGTAGCTCGCTACATTTTGCACAATTTTACTCTGCTTGCCATAAAGATATTTACTACATCGTAAGTCAAACCCTTTTTCGCCTTTAGGATATGAACCAGATTTATATAGTTCAATTACAGATATCCATCAGGTAATTTAACACTTAGTATATGACTTTCTCAAATGAATCAATTCATCACCTTTATTTGAGCATCGTGAAAGAGCAGAAGTTTTCATCGAGAAATTTAATTACTGAGAAGGAAAAGGGGACCTCAAAACCCATCCATATAGGTAAAGTTATGTGGATAAAAACGATAAATCTGTAGGAGGATTCATGTGTGTTGCCTTTCCGCTTATCAGATTGATAGTTTTAAAACACTTAGTAGTCTATTTATACGACATAGAGATATTTTGGCATATTTCAAATTAAAGGTATTGGTAGTCAACCATATAATACGGTTAAATAGGCTTATTTACGTATAATTTGATGGCTTATACATAAAGTTTATGCAGCATTGATTATATGACTTGCTCCTATTCTGTAATGAAAAAATTAAGAAAAAAAAAGATCTGGAACTAAATTTAAATATCTGTAAGCAACAGTGGCGTAGCAAGGAGATCGGGGGCCCATGGACAAGAATCAGAGCGGGGCCCCTGATATTTATTACCAAAATAAGTTTTCAATGTTTGAAATTTCAAACTGAAAATCACGCCATTTGGTGCATATATTTTCGTCTAATACATGTTTCAAGTTGGCACTTATTTCATACATATCTGAGCAGTTTAGTTCAGAGAATTGCATTACCAATGGACAAATGATATGGACGGGGTGTCGGAGTCTATGGGGGATGATGTGCCCCCTGAGGAGATATACATTTTTTGAAATTTCAAAGTGCAAATCACGCCATTTGGTACATATATTTTCATCTATAATTCATGTTCAAGTTGGCACTTTTTCTATTCCAATCAGGGCAAAGTACTTTAATATGAACCTATCAAACGACAAACAATATAGGAGGATGTGCCCCCTCAGGTGATAGAACATTTTAAAATGTCAAAGCGTAAATCGGATTTTGTGTAAATGATGCTTCACGTTGGCACTAATTTTTATCTGTAGATAATAATCTAGGTGCTTCTGAGCTTATATCATTTGGCAATCGACAAACAATATACCGTATCTAGGGGTGTCTGAGAGGATGCCCACCCTTAGGGGATAGAAAATGTGAAACTTTAAAGTGCAAATCACATAATTTTGGGGCCCACACATATGACTACTCTTCGTTCATGATTTCTACAATAACTCACTTTTCCCTGGGGTCCAATAATACAGGCAGGCCTCATGATGGACCCTAAGGGGCCTTTATCAATTCTAGGGGCTTTTTGAATTAGGTCACCTTTTCCATAACTATGCAGATGGGGCCCAACACATATAACCAGTCGTCGTTCATGATTTCTAAAAAAACTCACTTTCCCTTGTGCCCCGACAGCTCTCCAATAATACAGGTGAGCCTCATGATGGACCCTAAGAGGCCTTTATCAATTCTAGGTGTTATTTGAATTAGGTCACCATTTCCATAACTATATAAACGGGGCCCCACACATATACAAGTCATCATTCATGATTTCTACAATAACTCACTTTTCCTTTTCACGACAACCATTTTTCGTCTTCTCTTCTTCTTCTTCTTCCTTTTCTTCTTCTTTTTCTCCTTCTTTCTCGTTTTTCTTTTTTCTTTTTATGTATTGGGGCCCCTTATCCCTGGGGGCCCATGGACTTTGTCCACCCATGCCACCCTATTGCTACGCCACTGGTAAGCAATGGTATATTTCCTAATACCGATAGCTTTAGAAGAAGAGATAACCAAATACGTTGGCGTAAAATATATTACTTTAAGTATAGTATGTGATAATATAGCAATATGGCTTAGTTATATTGTTAAAAGTATTTAAAGCAACACTATAAGATTTTGATCAAGAATGGTTCATATTAAAACCAGCATAAATGAAGGGATGTGACTATCTAAAAGCGTTTTCAAATGTATTTTATCAAAACATTGTTTTGCCACCGACAAATGAACAAAACTCAATCACAAATTATTTACTTCAGGGACCGCTTCAAAGTTCAACCGGCGGATGACCGCCTAGATCTGCTGGTTCTGACCGCAGGTTTCGATTGGTCAGCCGTCGGTTGGGTTTTGAAGCGAACTCTTAACATCTTCCACAAATTTGATTAGGCTAACCTATGTTGATGATATTATCACCTATATATTGAAGTGTAGGTAGATTAATTATCGTATTTCAAGTAACGCCTTAAGGTATACTTTCAACGCAGTGAAGTTCATTACTGTTCAAGAGGTTTAAATAGACGTTTTTCACATATTTGAATATGGGTTGATATTATTGCCAACAATTTAGATCATGCTTGGTTTAAGAGAACGTCGAAAACACAATTGTCCACTTTCTTTATTTAGTATTTAATATGATATTTGAAATAATTAAAGAAATTATGCAGCATTTGTACCAATATATATATGAAAATTTAAAAATTATGGAGAAGAACATTAGAACAGTGAGAAATGAGACCAAATTATTGTTATGCTAAATTAAAAGATTAATGTTTCAAAATAGCAAAATTAATCAAAAATATATGTAAGGTAATAAATCAAATGTTGTTTTGTGAGGGCTTATACTATATATTAACCCAGAAAAAAATCCCACGCAATGAACAGACCATAAACTTGATAGCCCTGTCCTCTTTTACATACTAAGATACCCATCATGCCCATGTCTGATTTTCTTTCAGACTATAAAATAATCTAATATGGTGTTAAGCTGGATTAGTGCTGATTCAAAATTGCAATAAACACAAATTTCATCATGTACAAATCCACCCCTCAGTTATCCACCCACATATGGATTCTTTCCAGGGATGGTTTGTGACTGATCAAGATACCATATACGTTTGTTTATAAAATAACCGCGTGCGATGTTTAAAAACAGTCTTACTATAATACTTGACCCAAAAGTTATCTCTTTTGGTTATTATTATCAAATGAAAAATAGAAGATCAAAGAAACTAACTGTTGCCCTTAACATTTTGTGGAATTAACGAGAATATGGGGAAATAAAAAAAACGGTTTATTAATGTGGAATTATTTTCCTGATATTACCGAAAACTCTAACGCCTACACCCATTCACTATACCTGAATTCGTGACACAAAGCCGCTTGTATATGAAGAATTGAATTGCAAAACGGCTTACGTCCTTTTGCTCTTGTTGAGAAAAGGGCAAAAAACTACTAGGACTTCAAAATGTGTCGCGAAATTCCTAATAATGATTTTAATAATTCTTTACTAGTATGTCTTAAAAAATAAGGTGTAGTTTATGTTGTTAAGGTTCTTAAAACTGATCCAAAAGATTGTGCACTTACGTGGACGTTTCGACAACAAGCTGTTGTCTTATTCATCACTTGTTTGGTTGTGACTTCTCCTGGTAACTGACGACGCACGTCCAGTGTTGCCATTTCCGGCGTTGCCAGTTGATTTGTTGAAATTATCAGGAGTCAAAAATTGGTCATAAAGGTGTGATAATAGATAGAGGGGGCGCTACTATGAACAGAGATGAAGGACAATATCTATTATCACACCTTTATGACCAATTTTTGACTCCTGATAATTTCAACAAATCAACTGGCACCACAACATTAGCAATACATTCATATATTGTTTATTGTTCTCCGAAATGTGCTGAATAAATAACAAACAAACAAACAAACATCTATATCGCCACAAAGAGTTGCAAAGCTGTATTTTTTGAGTTACCACTTTTAAATATGGCCACAATCAGGTTTCGTTTAAAATCATGAATGGAAAATAACCTCATTTAATATCTTATCTTATTCGTATATGATAACTATTCTTCGACCACGTCATCAACTGACAAATCCTCTCCCATGTAAATTCCCCGATCAACCCCCCCCCCCCGAAAAAAAAACCAACAACATCCGAATCGTTAAAACTACGGTGTAACTACGAGGGGGTATGAGGGTGACGATGAATTGAGTCAGCGCTAATCTTTCAGCCAAGTCGGACAAATAGATAAAAACATGTAGTCATGAAGCAAATAGCCAATAGATTGCACCAACTACAAGTAATTGGTGCAATAGATTGCACCAATTACTTGTACTTATTTGATGTTTCCATGTGTCTATGACTGATATCATTCTATTTATTCAATTCATCCATGTTTTCAGCAATCATTGAATATCTAGACACAACCCAGTTGTAAAGCCATCCAGGATCACTATTTTCGTTCGTACCGAGGTACCAACTTCCTTTCTTTCTTAACTTTATCTCAGTCTTTGTCAATATTATTTTCTCCTTACGCAAATACAGGTAAGTGCCGTTTCAATGATATATTATTTTAGCATCGTGCTTAGAATTCAAATCATTGTGGTGATCATGGGAGAAATACTTGTGCTGGAAATGTCACGTATTCTTGACTTTTCTTTTTACCACGGAGTATTGTGAATAAACCTTTCCAAAAACGATTTCCTTTACAAACATGAATAACATGAATCTTCTTTTTTCCCTTTTTTGGCTATTTGAAAGGATGTGAAAACAATAAGTGATGGATAATTTAGCTACAATCAAGAAAGCAAGCGTCGGTTAATTCAGACTACTCCCCCTCCCCCTAGACAGAATCCTCCGTCGTCGACCGGCTTTGATCGTCACGCTATGGCTAAGCAGCCAGTGTCAATCGAGTGGCGCCATTTTGTTTCCGCCATTTTGTTTCCCGAGACCCCCCCGTCTTTGACCACCAACATGCATGCGCAAGACCTTAATCACTTAAATGTTAAACTTATCCAAGTTTCTAATTACCTGATAAATATCTGATGCTGGTTTGCTTTATCATAAGCCTTTGAAATGAAATATCACTTAATTCAGTAACGTTAAAAGCATTTTCACTTAAAGACTCAAATACTGGTCTGATCGAGTTTCATCCCAGTTAAATAGTTTATCTATAGCGTACATTGCAAATTTAAGCATATTATTAAATGAAACTTTTTATAGGATATATCGTTATTACCATCGTTTGTAAAATATATTCTTTCATTTTCCATTTAAGTGATAATGAGGAATCGTATATATTTGTAAAAGACATGAAACTATGCTGAATGCAAATGTTTTTAAATCCCGACTTTTGTTCATCTTGTCTAGAACAAAGCCTTAAACAATGAATAGAAAGAAGAGTTTACAAGTTAAAAACGCCTCTTGATTTCAATAATATGATCTCTTTGGTCAATTTGTTGTTTTAATAAACATCAATTCAGCTTTGAGATTATGATTAAAATGAAACATCGATCAAATTTACTCGACATTTTTAAAGATGTAGGTTCCTATTTTAACATAATTATGTAAAATTTACTTTTAGCTGATTGACCTTGAACTCTAAAATGAATTTAATGAGGTTTCACCCTCAGTTTGCTTCTAGTTTACACTTCAGAGGCAAACCAAAGTATGCAACCCTGGGGATGATGCTGCTGTGTAAATACATGAGACATGGAAAATAGGTATACCTTTACACTTTTTGCTATATCTCAAAAACTATTATTTTGGAATTTGGAGTGAAATTTTGGATTTACACTCAGAAAAATATGGGCTTTCATTTGATATCAAAAAATGGAATACTTCCGGTAGAGCCCTGGGGATGAGAATGTGATCGGAACCTACACCCTGAAGTAATGAACATTAAAGGCTGTCATGGAGTAAAAAGTAAAAAGTGTCCAAATCTTTCTACTATGTTCGTATATATCTTACATGCGTTTTTTTTTAATTATTTCAAGATCGCAAGCTTTTTATCGTCAAACAGGAGTAGCTTTCTGTACCTTATTTTCATGACAACCTGCTGTCTTTATTAAGTACTGAAAGTCTCTTAACCATCATTAATACGTAAACGATTGTTTAATTGATTAATAACTTATAACTTACCAATTTATTTAAAGAAATAAAATTATGCTACGTACGATCTTAAAATAATGAGTAAACAAGCGTATTGTTTTCTTACCTTTAGTTTCTGTTTGAGAGGCATCTTTAAATTCCGACTAAAATTATATTCCAGTAAAATATTCCAACTTATTTAAATCCTGATAAATACTTTTGTTGCTTGTTATTAGTTATATCTTATTCACTGGCCTCACATCCACACCATCAAACAATACCACAAACATATGTAACTATATTCCAACATCATTATCCATCAACATACGGAATGGTGACACATCTGGCTTATGCAATGACTCAATATTGATTTCCACCACATGCATTTCCTACCGAAATATTAATGCTTCCTGGTGGCGCATTCATGTATCCTATCAATAACCATTACATATTTATCTAAATTCTTGAGCATAAACCAGTTCATCTAGTGGTATTCCATCACGCTTAAGTAAATCTACTTAGCGTTTTGTTGTTAAGTGACGGTCTGCATTGTAGCTAACATAAGTTGGTATCTTAAATACCAATATATCATATCTGAACTCTTTTGAGTATAAACCAGTTTTGATCATATGGTATTCAATCATGTTTAAGTAAATCTACTTTAGCGTTTTGTTGTTAAGTCACGGTCTGCATCGTAGCTAACCTAATCTATGCGGTTACTTATCTCTACAAACTCTTGAGTATAAATTCCATCACGTTGATTCGATTCAAAGGTCACAGTCAAACCGATAAATCGTTATAATCAGCATAATATTGTAAAATGATTTCGTAAAAAGTGATAAAAATGAAAAAAACAGGATACATGTTCTTAAGCCTGAACCATACAATCAATTAAATGGTGGACTTTATTTGAGCAGTACATACATTTAAAGTATTCCTCGATGTAAAGGTTACTTTATTGTTATAGCCTATAACTCGGCTTCACATTTTTGACGTTTGCTAAAAAAAATCGGTGATAAAGAATATTTCATCTTATCGTGCGTTTTAGTTATTGTGATATTTAAACATTAATTTGCATTCAAACACATTGTATTAAATGTTTATTGTTCTTTGTTTTATGCTAGCAGACGGACTTCAAAGTCACCTTGACAGTTTTCTATTCCTTCTTGTCTCATAAAGCATCTCGCCAATTTTACACCTCGCTCTGTTTGTCACAATTATTCTACTCTGGTTACAGTAAAAAGTGATTACTACACAAAAAGGCATTCCTTTTAAAATTGTTTTTCCTCCTCAGGGTAAAAACTAGATTTTTTCAATTATAGATATCCATCATGTTATTTAACACTCAAGACTTGACTTGCTCTAATGAACCAATCCATCACCTTCATTTACACATATTGGAAGTATGGAAGCTAGTAGCAAGATATTCCATTCCATTACCAGGAGTCAGGACAATTAGAAAATGACTTCAAGACCCGCCCATATAGTGTGATCTGCATGGTATATGATTAATAACCATTCTGCTCTTATTGGCTATTTTACCTTTAAATCACCTGTTCTTCTATTCTTTTGTGGTGCTTTAATTTTAGGAACATTTTCAATATATTTGATGGTCAGGCATTATACAGTTTGTTTTTGTTTCATAACTAAAAGTTATTGGAACTTCTGCAACAAAACAATCTAGAAGCGTTGGGCATTACATAACATCAGTAGATGAAAAATGTCTAATTGAAAAATTTAGCAAAAATGGAATTCATTATTTGATTTATATACGTAAGTTTGAATTACTTTTTTTATTAAAGCATTCTTAAATTAACGTTGAAGATGTGTGAAAGTAAATGAAAAATCTATTATTGAACTATATGTACATGTACTTTCGGAATACAAAGACAGCAACTCACTCATCGATATACCAAAAATTTTCTCGAGCTTTTACTGTCGGTAAATGTCGTTAAGAGGGAAACACAATCTGACAATTTTAGGAAAGTTGTGCTTTGACAAAGAGCTTCCTCTGAAACCCCGATACTATAATACGGTATGCCTATATCATTAAATTCATCGTACAGTATTTTAACAACATATCAAAATTTTAGCATATTGGCAAATAGCATTTATATCCATTTTCATCTATTTTGTTATGCATTTTAAGGTTGGCAAAATTCATTTAACCCTATTCCAAGCAATGCCTTTAATACACAATATGGTCCGGAACCAATCACTGAGATATAGAGCATCACATTAATAAACAATAAAAGATGAGATGCTTAAATAAATTTGCTGATATTTGAAATATGTTTATATTACGTATTTCAAATTATGGAATGTTCAATTTACCTAGTAATTGAAAAGCATATCTCAGTGATTTGTGTAAAATGGAAAATCAAGGCATTGTAAGTGAATCAAGTTTTTTTTTCTGTCACACCCTGTTTTTGTTTTCATTGTAGTATCATTCAAACAACCTTTTCAGAATTATTGAATATATTGTGGTGATCAAGGGAGAAGTTCTGGATAAATCACACTTGGAATTTCAGTCACGTATTGTTGACTTTTCTTTTCATCACAACATCGTGTAAAATGCTTTTCAACAACCATGTCTAGGTCATTACATTAGCCGCAGGAATAATCTGAATGTGCTATTTTCAGTTACAGTTTATTTTTAGGTAGAGCAGGTTTTTTATATTAATGTCACTTCATCAAACGTTTTAGTGGCCTGTTGGTGATTAAATTCGTCCTGAGAGGTTATCATGCTTTTTGTAATATGACTTACCGATCAGTGTTGTACATAACCATTTTTTTTAAATAGAAAGAAGCATTTAAATCAACACAAATTAACACAAACCTGAGGTTTTCATTTTTTGTTCTCTTATCAAGTAAAACTGAAACTTTATATTGTCCTCTCGAATTAAAAGTTGATCCAAAAAGATAAGTTTTTAGATAGTTGTAAATTACCAAATTACTCATTGCTAAAAATATAAATAAAATGCTGTATCGATGAAATACGAATTTATGAATATGTTATATGATATTGTCCCTGTTTTTGTTACATCGATGGATATGAAAAGACTTTGCATTTGAACACCATATACGGTATGAGACTAACGATAGCATCAGAAAGTAATATTACTCGCGTTTTTGAGTGAAGACCACATTACCTGACAAGTTAGCAGTATTTATAATACTACGACTTTTTTTCCAAACCAATCTTACTTAATACCGATATTTAATTCGTCATCCCAATGGGGTTATTTGATGATATTTATTCAAATAATGTTTATTAAAAAGTTATTAGGATTATTTGTGCACCATATTTCATAAGTAGTAAAATCTGATTTATTGTCTACATGATA
>JXSR01S025304.1:29713-43726 GCA_000969725.1 Ophiothrix spiculata
AAATTTGACCTCATGATATATTTTGTACTATTGCACTCTCGGGCATTCAATATTTGTAAAATATAAATCTGTAAACAAAGGTAAAATACAACATATACTACATGACAACAGCAAAGTGTCCACTAATGTCTTAATATGCCATGACAAATCGCTATATTCAGTCAAATATTGTCAAATGAATTTTGCTCAAATTGATTCAAGATACTAAATAACAAGATAAGGTACACAGGAGCCTACTATATATTCCATTCTACGGCTGTCGTCTTATTTGGTCAGGACATACAATAAACCAATCCGTCAATGTAATGGTTACTTCATCATTATAGACAACTTGTCGTTCTGCATACGGATTCAATCTCTCAATTTCAAGTCAATATAAACATCAACACTAATTATTAAGATTGGTACCTCCACTGGCAGCGTCAGGATTTTGGGTCAAATGAAACAAGTGTGGTCAAAAAACTTTCGAGCAAAAATGGTCCAAGGAAAAATTAGGGTATTTGTTGCAATGCGCACGTAGCTACCGAAAAAAGCAATCTGCAAATTTGCTAATTTCAGATAAAACATTTTTATAAAATTGTGAAACTCGCGCAAAAGTTTTAAAATTTCGAATAAAAAACTGATATAAATTCTCGAAATTTACTCAATGCGTGCGACACTTTTTTCCTTTAGATTATCAAAACAAGAAACAAGAGGAAATTCAGTGTGATATTTATGTCAGTGGCTGAAAAAGTTTGGGGTAATGCGTGTGCTTGGGGGGAAAATGTCACATGCCCTTCTTTGTCACCGGCACTGGGTTCATCTTAGATGAAACAACAAGTCTCGTTCAATCGGCGCAATAATTAAATTTCGTGTTTTTCTTTTTTCTTGTTTTCTTTTCTTTTTTTAATTATTATTATTTCATACATTTGAAGAAGGTCAAGAGGTCATTAACTCTTGACATTAATACTGAAATGCATAGAGTTAGGTTTGATTGCATCCCTATTTTGCATAAGACTAACGCAAGTGAAATGATATTTCAAAGTGGAAAACTGTTTGAATATAGATAGCTATGAAACTTGACTTCCATCACAACAAGTAATAGTTTAAACCGCTTTTGCAATAATATATCGACATTTTTCCGTAACTTGCAAGATACCCACTCTGCTAGATTTTGTATTTATTATAAGAAACTCTCCATTTTGCAAGGTTCATAAGTGTGAATGTTCTGTATGTTTTATCAAATTCAGATAAAGTTACAGATTAAATTTTTATTCCTATATTGCTTAATCAATATAATTAATTAAGTAGGTTAACCTAAAAAATTAGAAGTTAGGTGCAATCTGAGATTTTAATAAATATAATATCAGGCATTAACTCGTACTTATAAATCCTAAAGTCCATTTCCGTGAAAATCTAACCAACAACTGTGGTCCTGGGTTTTGATGTTTGATTATTGATGTTTGATTAACACAATAAGTGAATAATAATGTTAGCTTGAATTGATATTAACGAGACTATAATATGTTGAAATTAATGAACATTAAACTGAATGTAAATTGTTCTTTGTTACTTCAAGGTCATTTTCATGATTTTCAAATCACGGCTGCTCCTCACGTTAAGCATTATTTTCTACTGGTTAAAAGAGTATCTACAACACCATAAATCATACACTCATCAACTTGCTGTTTTCTCTTATGTGTAAAGACTAGATTTATTAAATTACAGATATCCATCATGTTATTTAGCACTTCCTCTAATGATCTAATCCATCAACTTTATTTGATCACCTTTAAAGTAAAGATATTCCGTTATCATGATTACCGGGGCGGTTAAAATATGATTTCAGAACCCTTCAACTGCATAGTTATGTGACTAAAAATGATCAATCTGTAGGTGACAAAACCGCTTATTTTCTCATTTTCAGGACATTGAGTAATGTTTCGAATTAAATGTATCGCAAAGTAAACCATAAATGCCAATTAAAAAACTGTAAAAGTAGGTGTAAAAAAGTTTATCTGAATATATAAACTATTCTTTCATTTTCGTAAACTTGAATTCTTTTTTTTTTTCACATTTCTAAATTGTAGTTAGTAAAAATTAAATGTAAATCCAACTTTTACATTGAATCAATGTCAATCAATATTCCTTAGAAGCAGAGAATGTAATAATACAGGTCAATTATATCGTTAAAAGCATTTCAACTTAAAAAGACTGGATTATTCAAGTCTTGGCGTGTTAGTTTGCTGACTATGTTATACTAAGCAAATATCAAACCAGGGCTGATATTTGAAACTTCTTGAGAGTTAAGTTGTGAAAAGGTCCATTGCAATTTCAGCATTGCTCTACTTCCTTAAAAAGAGTACTACAAAATAAGATACTAGATTGCATGTCCATATTTTGAAATTCACCATGCAGTATTTCCGCAACTTCAAATAAACTCTGTTTACTCTTTTTATACCAATGTTATCATGGTTTTATTTTTCAAAGCTAGACTTATCTATGTTGATATTATGGGCAACTTTATATTTAAGGGTCGGAAGATTTTGACACCCTGAGGTATGCTCTTAACACAGTGAAGGGCGCACACTGTTCCCTAGGAGATTGTTAAAAATAGCTCATGGAACGTTTGGTTTGGCAGGACGATATAAGCGAGTATCGACTGAATAATCGTTCCCATGATTCGATCTTTAAAATATCTAGTAAAATTATAAAGCAATTGTATCGATAATTTGGGGATTTTATCTATCTGTCTTATAAAAATGATGAAGACAATCATAAACACGCCATTAAAAGATAAACAACACCGAATTATTATTGCAATTATCTATTAAAATAACGTTTCACGATAGCAAGCGCTGATATATAAAAATAAATTGAAAATATCATAATATATCATATCCAATTGAGCTGATACATTTATTAATTAAAAATTACCTGTTCTACCTTTGCCTTCTTTACAAAAATGACAATTTCAACAATAATCAAGATTAAGACCCATAATGCTCATAATATTGTTTTCTTTCAGATTAGGAGATCATCTAGTACTGGCGCGAAGAGGCAATAAAATACAAACTTACTCGTGCACAAACCCACTCATTGTCCACCCACATATGGGTGCCATCCAGGGTCGGGTTGGGAATGAATTATGGATGATTAGAATATACACTAGTTCGTTCAAAAGCTTACTGTCCGTGATTTAAAAAATCTTTACACTGTGACAAAAGGATGTAATTGGACAGACTTCGTAATCTTAGATTACATGGGGAAAGTTTCGGAAAACCATGATTTTAGGGAGAAAGGGACGTAAATTTAGGGTAAATACCCTCTTCAATCATATAATTTATGATAAATTGTCCGTTATTTTACGGCTTCCTGTAAAATGTACTACTTCTACTCCTTGATCTTGACACTGTGTACTTAATACGAGACCGTAGGCCAGGGAAATAGTACTATAGTCTCAAGATCACTAAGGGGAAACAGTTTTTACTGTTGCCAGAATAAAGGAGCAGTCAATATGTGATGACTCACACCGAAAAGGGGGACTTTGCGACGATCTGTAGACTTAGATATCAGGCTTTGAAGTTGAGAAGTGGTAAAATGTTCATCTGGGGGTGAATTTGAGATTTTGTGATATTATGAATCTTCAAAGTTTTAAAAATCTTCCTACTAAGCCGTTTTCTATAAAATTGCGAAAAAAAATGATTTTATGACAATTTCTAAGACCGTGTCAATCTCGTTTCCGCAATTTTGTGATCGGAAGAAAAAACATCCTCGAAAACAGACCGTTTTCTCAGCTCAAATGTTCACTTCTCTGACCGACTGTCCTAGGTATAATTAAATATATGTATCTTGACAATGTCTGTGTCAAATTTGATGATGATTGAGTGCTCTTAAGTACCCGTTGCTAAGGAGATTTTGTTTATAGTTGAATAGTAATCAATAAAATTGATGCTTTCATAAACCCAAACTTTAAAGCCTGTTTTCTCCGATTGCTAATTTTGAAAAGTGATCAACGCGCTCTTACTAAAATTTTTGAGGTACCAAATTACTTGTGAAACTCTAAGCTTTCACGTGATGCCAAAAACTCAATTTTGATGTCGGAACCAAAGTCCCCCCTTTCGGTGTGAGTCATCATAAATTTGGTTTGTATACCGATTTTGTTTTAGATAAGGTAAAGGGCATAATGGGTACAGAATATTGACTGGCTCAAATAATGCCAATAATCAACATTAAACTAACATTAACCCACCATCTAAGTTTTTAATTATGCTGTAAGAACGCAAAATACGTAAGCTTCTGAAATGAAATATTACTTAATGTTACGTTAAAAGCATTTCCGCATAAGGACTATAATGCTGGTGTCATCAAATTTCATTCCATCTCAACTATTTTTCTGTAGTGTGCATTGCAAAATTCAAGAGTGCTTGGAAGAATGTTCTATTTTTACTATCAAACTGACTGCCTAATGTAGGAGATATATATTTTATTTTAACAACCCGTTGGCCATTTTCATTTACGGATAATATTGGACAGTCACAAAAATAGATTTGTTATGGAACATATATTTAGCATAACTGTTTATACATTGTGCTACATATAAATCTAAATCTGCTTGACCAGTCGACCCGAGCAAGGAGTTCACAAGGTACACTGGCTTAGCAAATTTGTGCACAAAATGGTCTGACTGTGGGATTTTGGCTAGAGCTCTGAAATTTTGACCATACATCGATTTGAGTTACCGAATACATATTTTTATACGAAACAGGCCACTTGTGTTCGGACCTCTCTACTTGTAAGGGGAAGTTCTGTCATGGAGTGTCCAGACGCCGCATTCCTTTCATGGAAGATCTAGCAAGTATTTACTGATCATATAAATAACCATAAGTAAAAAAATTCTGAAAATTTCCATATTTCCAGTTAAAACATAAAGGAAATATCACAGTCAATTCACATACTATAATATTGCGCATGACTATGGATCTAATTTTAAGAATAACCATTGACCAACGAGAATTGTGGCGGCCATCTTGGATTTCTCATTTGAGGTCAGTTTTTATTTTTGGAAGCACCCGAATTGTGTTTGAACGTAATATAAGGAACCGAAATGTTGGTTTGGTTGACTCCTGGGGTGAAGAGAATTTAGTGATCCTGGCTCCCCACTGATATGAAAGGGTTTTGAGATGGAAACTAATAGAAAAAATACATCATATCTACTGTCAAACTTGTAGATTTATATAATATTCAGACGCACAATTCATACTGCTCTAGGAATACTGCTACCTCAAATTGATAACTATATAGGAGTATCTTAACCATTGTAAACGATGGGTTAGTTACAAACATCATCTAACAAAATTTAGTAAACATGGATCCTGAACTATAACAATATTCCTCACAATATTTTACAGTCTTTCAATAATGTTGCATTACTTTTGAGATCATTTACCCTAAATATAAATTTAAACGGGTGCAGCAAATTGTTTTCTTACCTTTAGTTTCTGTTTGAGAGGCATCTTTAAAATCCTTTTATGTTCATAATTCCAATTTTTAAAAGATAAAACATTCCCTCGCATTTCACATTTTGATAGATACCGATAGTTATGTTCGCATTCGTTTATTTCCTGCTTAGAAGCCTTGTATCAGCATCATCAAAAAATACCACAAACAGCAATAGCCCAATGCCATTGTCTATTGATTTGTTGAACAACGGACATCTGGTTTTGTGAAGAAATTCAACATGATTTTCACTTGCTAAATCTCTACCTTAGCGTTGTAGTACTTCATACCGAAATGTTTATACTTCCTTAGGGCGCATACATATATTTAATAATCAATTGAACTCGTAAGTAGGTAGCGTAGTAAGCAAGAAACTTTACATCCACAACATCCAACAATATTATTCCACGAACATAAAATCTGTAATAACAATCAAACATCATTGTCCATCGATGTGTTAAATAATGTACATCCAGCCGATACAACAATTCATCATTGATATCAACCTGCTGAATCTCTGTCTCACCCTTGTTGCATCTCATACCGAAATCAAGTCTATGCGTCTTAGGGGCGAATACATATAAGGTATCTTATATATCAATTCATCATATCTAAACTCTTGAGTATGAACCAGTCTGTCGTATGGTATTCCATCACGTTTAAGTAGATCATATCTACTTTAGCGTCTTGTTGTTAAGTGACAGTGTGCTCCGTAGCTAACCTAATCTATGTGCTTACTTGGCGATTTAAGGATACATAAATCCGTCACAATATTTACAGAATATGTGCGTATAGAAATAGAAGTAGATATTTTTCATAAGGTACTTGATGACATTTTAGTACTCAATAAAATTGCAAGACCACCTTATAAAATCAATCAAGCTTTTATATTTGTGCAGTTGTAAAAAATAATGTATTAAGCTGAATTTTTGCATCAGATGTAAAACGACACGTACCTAAAGTCTCGAATTCTAAAGGAATAGTACAACTGACACATTTTAAAATTTGAATGAATATTCTAATTCCGAAAAGTGATAGGTACAATTTTGGTCAAAACTAGGTTAGAAACATTTTATTATTTTTTACAAAAGAAATTAAATCCCATTACAGGATATAGGCATTTATTTCCAAAGAGGTGATACTCCATCACTGCCCTAAAAACCCTCCAACAGACCAGTCAGAGTTACGAGCATTGATGTTGGATAAACAATCGCACCTGCTGTAGAAATGTATATATATTTCGGAAACAAGCTCTAGCGGTTTGTTGGTTGGCGTAGGTTAGTTCGAGTTGGTTATATCGCTGTGTATGGATACAGTGACATGATTAATGAGCTCCAGCTCCATTGGCTCAAAGTTGATTAGCGGGTTAAATTTCGCACTTTTGTTCATGCCTTCAAATTGGTCAATAATCTCTCTGTACCTGTCTTCGATTATCTATCCTAGTCAGATCTCCAAATACGGTATTCTCTTAGGTCGGCAGAAACTATCCATCTCACAGTTCCAAGGACTTGTACCATGTCCGGTGACAGAACCTTCTCATCATCTGCGCCCCGTCTCTGGTTCCAGTCTCCCAGCCTCACATCCTTAGTGTCTTTCAGAAAACGCTATTACAGATTTTTTAGTTCCAGCCTTTAGGAGTAAGACAAACTCAGCTCAAAAAATATTGCCAACATGAAGAACTTTTATAAGCTTTAACAATAACATGCCGGTTGAAGGTAACTTACCTTGATGCTTCAGATTCAGAAATATTTGTCCATTGACATTATTGCAGTGACGAACAAAACAAACCACAGGACTATTGCACAGTTGTAATCCATAAGTAGATTAGAGAAAACAATCTCTTGATACTATTTCCTTAAGATGTTGATTATCTTTTCATGCCAATCACGATGACAACAGTATCAATTTCTCCAACAAAACCACGACTTAAGTATTAGTTTCTCCTCATTATAACGCTTCGTAGATTATAAACACCTTATAGATGTCAATAGACATTTACAATACTGTCTTTTGCATAGAATATATCCCATAACATCGCCAAAGTATTTTTGTCAATGATCAGGAACAGACCAACTCCGATTGTGTTCTATCTTCGATAAAGTCACAGATTATATATTTATTTTGCCTGTTTAATATGTTCACTGAAGTAGCTTGATAATAATCTGATTTTGCAATGAAAATAATGCTAGACAGTATCCCATTTTTGTAAATCCTTAAATCCACCTCCGCAAAAAATGACGCCCACAGCTGGGTTCCAGGGTTTCTAGGTTTCGTAAACACAATCCTTGATTAAGTATCTTGCATTTTGATAAAGGTCATTGTGACATTTTACACTATGCTGTTCAAAACATTAGTTTAACCCTCGTCTTCCTAAAGGGAGGAGGTGGTACGGATGATCGCAGATTGCACCAAAACGCAAAACAAAGCGACCCTGAGCATTTAGGTATTTTTTGTTACATCCTTTGTGATCATTTTGACGAAAAACACCGTTGCGGTCATTTTGACGAAACAAATCGGGGGTACCACCTAAGGTGGGGTTATGGTAGGCCGTCAAAGTCCGGGATGGTTACCACCTCGAAAAAGTTTAAATTGTCATTTGGCAAAATCTCTGCATGGTATGGACTTGAAACTTACAGGACATGTTAGAATTGTCGTTGCCTTTATTTATTAGCAACAAACTTGACGAAACTGTGACATTTAAGAATTTTATAACAATTTTTATGAAAAAGTGACAATTGTTGCCAAAAATCGAAAATTTCAGTTTAGGAATACTTTGTGACGTCATAATTACGTAACGAATTGACTGATTTTCCATGATCTTGGTATTAATTAAAAGAGGAGACCCCACCATATAGTATAGTACCAAACAATATAGCTTTAAGCGTTCCAATTTTAAAATCACAAGGGGTTGGTTACCACCCCCACCCCCTCAGGAAGACGTGTTACAAAAAAAAAAAAAAAAAAAAATCAGACAGGATGAGGCTCACGAAGACGAGGGTTAAATATTGAAAAAAAAAACTATGTTGACTACTAATCGTCTACCTAGATTATTTTAGTAATATATCTACCCTATGATCGGTTATTGCAATCCCCTTCCTTTTTTTCGAACCAAACCTTTACATGAACTTGGTTTTGTTATCATTAGTAGATATGGTTCTCTAATACCCTTAAGTATTATTACAATCAGTCAAGGCATTATGTAGTCATTATGGATCGGCTATTTTTGCGGAAAGTGGGTCAAAATTCAAAATTTTAGTATAAAGGCTCTAAATATCCGATTTTCAATAACAAAATGTTTATTCTTACTGGTCCTGTTGTTTCCTCTTCGTAGCACTGACATATTTTTTCGCCTGACTTTAAATTTCACGAGGCCTCAGCAACCAAACTTAGCAAACCACCCATAGTGGGTGATAATACCATTTTTCATCAAAATGACCGCAAAGGATGTAAATAGATTACGTGAATGATTTTACCAGGATGCTTTTACTTTTCATGTAACAGGTGAAAAATGGAGAACTTGTGTTTTGGTACTGTTTCAAAGTATCTGTAACACATTTTTGCGCATAAAAATGTATTTTGGCGGCCATATTGGATCTCGTTATGGGCACCATTTCAAATTCTGAAAATGTTAACAATCTAATTTGGTAAGAAACATGTCTGTTGTAATCCTCAAAGCCATTTTCCATTGATATTTTGCAATATTTTGTATTTTGGTACTGTTTCAAAGTCTCTCTAACCCATTATTGCGCATAAAAAATGTATTTTAGCGACCATTTTGGATCCCGATACGGCAATGATTTTGAATTTAAACATTTTAACAACATAATCAGGGAACAAATGATCTTGCTATAACCCTAAATGTTATTTTCTGATAATTTGTAATATAAGCCAAGTTAAATTTTGTTTTGACCAAATTGAATGAAAATACGCTATTTTGGCTGCCGTTTTGAATTTGAAAGCTAATTTTGAGCCAAACATACTTCTTTTAGCTCCAGAAACGTTTTCCAATAAAAACTATGGCCATAAAGTGCTTTACCATTTCCTTTTAATGAAAATAATGTTTTGGCGGCCATCTTGAATTTCTCACTTAGTGCCGGTGTGAAAGTAATCGTAGTCCCCCTGAAATAATAGTCCGCCTTCCATAGACCATAACGGAAAAAAGCGTGAAGCTAATGTTGCGTGAGAGTTGTTAGCCTATACTTCACTGTATAACCCGGACAAGTAGAACGGGGGACTTACATTCCTAGAAGTATTGAAAATCATCTCAAATTGGCAAAAGTGTCTCAAATTGAAAATCATCTCATAATGTATCTCATTTTGCTCCAAAAAGTTATAAGTAATATGAGATACATTATGAGATAATTTTCAATTTGAGACACTTTTGCCAATTTGAGATACTTTTGGATACTAGCGAGACCTGCTACACCATTAGATTTTATTATAACCTATGTCTTAGAAAGTATCCATATACTCCCTTAGGTCAGCAGAAACGTTCCATCTAACCGTTCCAAGGACTCGAACCGTGTCCGGTGACAAAGCCTTTTTATCATCTGCTCCTCGTCTTTGGGACAATCTGCCGGCCTCTGCCAGGTGCATCACATCCTTGTCATCTTTCCAAAAATCTCTGAAATATCACCTCTTCCCTAAATAGTTGGTTGTCTCTCTTTTTCTTTTTTTATCGGCGCTTTGTATCCTTTTTCGGTCAAAAGGCGCTATATAAATGCCATTATTATTATCATTATTATTATTATTTTTATTACGAATGTTAGGGATATTTTTTAGTTATATACAACCTCTTTTCATAAGTAGGACATGATGACCAATGATGCCAAGTCGCAAAAATATGTTCATTACGAAACATATTTTAGAATACATGTACATTGTACATATTAATTGTTTATATTATGAAACCCTACAATGTACATTAGGCTGATTTTGAAATAATCGAAATTTTGATCTTCTATCGGGCAACCCTCTCATTTTGTGCATTAGGGGTTAAAAATACCACCTGCAAAATGTTATCACCTTTGAAGCATATTTAGGGGGTGCTATCGACCTTTGAACTTTTATGTGTAAAGTCAATGGGATTTTTGGACAGTTATAAATCTCAGCATTTTTCATCTGAATTAAGTTATAAATGTGATTAATTATGTTTGAATATTTTAGTTAGAATACATATCTTCCTTTAAAAACAGATATCTGTTAATTTCAAGTTCAAGGACCTTCACAAAAGCTTAAAAACAAAAACACTGCATGGGGGAGAACATATTTTATAAAGCAAAGCCTCGAAGTTTAGAACTTGTACAAGTTTTGACTTTAACACAGCACACAGATTCATAATGTGTAAGTCTAAAAATATCAAGTAAAAAACACTTGCAAGAGTCTACTTACACTGAAATAAATTATAAATTATCATAATTACATATTGATCAAATCTATAACTGTCACAAAGAAGTAAATCTGATCACTGACCCAGCATTGAACTTTGACAATGGTTAGTTATACAAAATTTAGAACTTTGTACTACAGTATGATGTTAATGGATTAGAAATGTTTGTTAGGGGATTCTTCTGCAGTTTTAACACATAATGAATTTTGTCAATAATCTCCAATCATATTAAGTATCCCTTTCATAGTTCTGACATCGTGGTTTAAATCATATTACTTCAAGTGTGCTCTCTGTAATTTATTGATATTGTGTTATAATATTAACAGGGGACAGCTTTCATTTGATATTTGATAGATAGAAAAGGAACTTTGAACTGATCGATGATGTAAAATTGATTTGATAATTTTATACCCAAATAATTTTATGAATATTTATTTCTAATGTATTAGCCTGATTGAATTTTAGCTTAACATTGTAATGCAGGCCACTGAAGAAAAAAGTTTAGTTTCTTAGTTGACTATGTAAAAGTGTTGCAATGGCTAATGTCCAGAATAAACCTGTCACAAAGCCAACCACAAGAAGTCAAAGTCATGTATGGCTAGTTGGACAGCCCTTAGGGAAATTAACTGATCATAAACTACCAACAAGTCAAATTAAACAAATGTTTATTTGTTTAATTCGTATGACAAACAGAATATTTTATGAACATGGCCATAAAAGTTTTTGGCTTGGCTGTTGAATCTTTTGCTGCCACCCAAATGATGCAATTTGCAATAAATTGCATATTTCTGGAAGCGTAAACACGATTGACTTATTTTTTGTTTGAATTGCCCTCAAGTCAACCCTTATATACAACATACTTGGATTTCAGTGTGATAAGTTCAGAAAATCTACAATTTTGAAGACATTTTCTAAAATGTCTCAAAATCCAATAGACTTTACACACAAAAGTTCAAAGGTCGGTAGCATCCCCTAAATATGCATCAAAATTGATAAAATTTTGTATGTGGTATTTGTTGACCCTAATGCACAAAATGAGAGGGTTGCCCGATTTTTTTCAAAATCAGCCTAATGTACATCTCCCTTAAAATCATAAGAAAACGGTATGCAACATTCAAGTAGGAGATCAAGTTCCCTTTCTTTCGATAGAGCCATTAAAATTCGTTGAAATCATGATTCAATCGCAATTGACTTCAACCTATCAGAGTATCAATAGATTGTCTGTTTTAATTAGATAATGCAATTTGGAAGTAATTCAAGTCACGTATTCTTCAATGATTTTTTCACAAGAAAATAATT
Source organism: Ophiothrix spiculata (assembly GCA_000969725.1). Classification (NCBI taxonomy): domain Eukaryota; kingdom Metazoa; phylum Echinodermata; class Ophiuroidea; order Amphilepidida; family Ophiotrichidae; genus Ophiothrix; species Ophiothrix spiculata. The sequence goes on from JXSR01S025304.1 coordinate 41,880, forward strand.
AAATTAGCTTTAAGCTTTCTTGGAATAATTCGTTACAATTGCATAAAATCAATGACACTCACTCAATAATACATTTGATAAAATAAGAAAAGAAAAGAATGTTACATTCAAATGAATTTCACTAAAACTCTGAACATGCGATTTATTCTCTAGTACTATCTTTTGAATGTGGTTTTATTTTTATTATATATAATTACGTGAATGCAAGAGACCTTTGATATATCTATCCTCAAATTGTTATATCTTTTGTGGATTTCTACAACGGAATGTTGTGTTACAAAACCAGAAAACACACGTAACTTTTCACAACCCAGGCAATAGCCAAAATGGGGTTGTCTGTGATACCTCATCCACCATACAGTCCTGACTTGCACCTTCTGACTTCTATCTGTTTGGGCCAATGAAGGAAAGTCTCCTTGGTGACCCATTTGAAGACATCGTTGAATTCAAGTCATCCGTTAAATCATGGGCCAGGAAGCCAGAGTATTTCCAAACCAGATATGATGCTTGGGTAACGGTGGCGTATGCATCGGAAGACACGTTGGCTATCTTGAACAGTATATGTCCATGTAGAGGAGTCCTCAGGCTATAATCTGTGTAAATTTGGTGTTCATCAGATCATTGATAACATTTGGTGACTATGGGGAATTACATTTTGATCCGCCCTCGTACATCTATATTTCAAATATGAATTATTTCTTTTGCTCAGAATATGATATAAAATCATCGTTGTTATGTTATAGCTATAGACCTCTTGTTATTCTGGATATGGACCCAACATTTCAGCTTCACGTCAACACAAATATCGCAGGAGACAAATTAATCTGATCTTACTTCCGTGAAAATCTAAAATGTGTTGCACTACACTGTTAAATGTGTTGTGTTAAAAGGGAACATGGTTAACAGGTTGGGTTAAATTTTGCACAATGTTGGGTGAAATTTGACACAATGTTGGGTAAAACGTGCACCATTACCAAACATTGTAAACACAGTAATGCCATTTTTGGAGTGGAGTAAAAAAAAACCGAGCATCTTACTCAATATAATGAGTCCCCATAATATATCGTATATTTCCTTAAAATTCGATTGCCCGCATTGTCAGCACGTTGACAGAAGCATTAGTTTTACCTCAGCTAGTCCACCTCCGTAAAATTTTCGCCCACATCCATGGGATTCCAGGGTTCGAGGTTTAAAATAACATAACCAGTAAACACCTGTCTTATCTTTCGTCTTAGTCATTACACTTTACACTAAAATTCAGACTACAAAACATTGTATTAAATGTTTGTTTTTTGTTATGTGATAGGAGACCCGGTAGAAGACGAATTTCAAAGTTACTTTTATACTTTCATTTTCATATGACACCTTGCCACATTACGCATTTCGCACAATTCCAATCTGCCTGTAAAATAAGGTGTTTACTTCGGTGCCGCATCATTACTCCGAAGGGTCATTACTCCGAAGGGTCATTATTCCGAAAATAGCACAAGGGTCATTATCCCGAAGGGTTATTATTCCGAAGGGTCAATACTCCGAAAAAAACATAAGGGTCATTACTCCGAAGGGTCATAGTTCCGAAAATATTATGAAGGTCATTTTTCCGAAGGGTCATAACTCCGAAAAAAACATAAGGGTCATAACTCCGAAAATAAAACAAGGGTCATAACTCCGAAAATAAAACAAGGGTCATAACTCCGAAAATTAGAGAAGGGTCATAACTCCGAAAATGAAAGAAGGGTCATAACTCCGAAAATGAAAGAAGGGTCATAACTCCGAAAATGAAAGAAGGGTCATAACTCCGAAAATGAAAGAAGGGTCATTATTCCGAAGGGTCATAACTCCGAAAA
>JXSR01S025305.1:9754-27756 GCA_000969725.1 Ophiothrix spiculata
TAGAAAACGCATTGGGTCATCATAGTACCTTCAAAATGGCGTTAAAACAGGACGAAAGAAAGTTTCTTCTGGAGTGGATTGAGGTGTATCGCGAACTTCCAGCTCAGCGCTATGGAAAATAAAAAGCAAAGAGTACAGTGACAGAGATAAATAAACCAACGTTGGTTTATTTATCTCAGCTTATGAGCATCAAAAAGATCGAGGTTGTGATTTCGGGCTTTATATTTTGCACATTAACAAAACTTGGTAAATGCCCGAATATTTTAGGAACGGGGGCACTTAAAACATTGTTGCAACCAATTCTTGGCCCACGTTCTTCGTTGCTTTCTCTTCTTTTTCAGCTTTTCAAACCCCACGGAAAGAGCGAGGGCTAAAAAAATATCCATGACCTCTTCCGTCGACGTCCTGCAGTCAAATGACGGGTTTATTGCACAATATAATTGAATCGTCTGTGTCCTAAAATATTATTGACAATATTCATATCAATAACATTGCTTCAATAAAATTGATCGTGTATGGGCCGCTTACCAAACACTCTTCCATCAATTGCAATGCATGCAGGGATTGCTGAGAGAATCATTGTCCGTATGTAATCAAAAATATGCTGTCATTATGCAAGAGGTGCTCTGACTTTATAAAAAATAATATAGTATATAGATGCTATAAGAATAACCCAATCAAATATCGATCATTTCTAATTTTATGTATATAAATTAGGTCAGGTTTAAATACTCGACACCATGATAACTTATATAGATGTCGACACCAACCATTTATTTCCACTTAGCCTCAAATCTCAATCTATAGTAACAGTAAAATAGAGGATAATTTGTTTATATGCATTTTTTTTTAATATGTCCGCAATTCGGATTTTAGCGGATTATTAGTATGCCATTTTTATACTTAAAAGAAATATGAAGAAAAAAAATCCATGTCAACAATGAGGTATCGTGGTTAAATTTGACACGAAATTTAAACCGGGTAACCACACAACAAAAATGACAGTCAGAACTGAATACCTGTAAGTGTAAAAAATCGACCGCTCTTCCCCCATTTGTATCATTAGCTCAATTGGTATGACAAAGTCCCAGGTTCGAATCCAGGATGTCAGTGATTTTTTTTTTCGTTTCCTGTCATTTATATTGTGTGTTTGCCCAGTTCAAAATTCATGTCAAAATATCTTGAACTACATTGAAGTTATTAAGCTTTCGATGTCCGCTGATTTCCGCTGCGGTTGGAAGTTTATTGTGCCAACAACTTCCATCATGACGCTGTTAAAGGGGAACGAGTTCAATAGGTGAACGGTCACGTTAAAAACGAGATTGTTGGCACTTAAGCCAGGGGTTGGAGGCATTTGTATTATGAAATATTATAACCACAACATTATCATCGATGGCTATTTCATTCATCTTTGTTCGTATGTAAATATGTTCATATATATTTCAATTTTCTACAAATTATCACGGTTATGTATATTACATTTATAAATACTGTAAGAATTCATTTTGAAAGATGTTGTCAATCTGTCATATTTAACTGTCAAAATGTCATCTACAATATTTAACTTGTTTTTGGACTAAATAAAGTGATTGTTTACTAATACATGTAATATGTGACCATCTATTATAAACCTACATTGAAATGTTTAATGCATATTTAATATTGAGCTTGAGCACAATATGCAAACATAAGTCATATTCTGTCAATTCTGCAGATATGACATTTTCGTGTCCTTCTTAGACTTCTAGAAAAATTCCAGCTTTCAATTTATCTCAAAATATCTGAAAACTAACATTTTCTAAATGCTTTTGCATTGAAAATGTGCATAATATAAAAGTTTTAAGGTTCGTTTTCTATGTTTTAAATAATATGATGTGTCACTTTAAGCTGAAGATGTGTTCCCTTTGAATCTGCAATACATTTTACCAGGTGCCGACTTTACTGGAGTTTTGTGGTGTTGGCAAAATAATCAGGATTACAAAACATGCAGGATTAACCTGGTGAGGGACAGGACCAAACCACGAAATGTTCTAATGCCTGTATATTATACTAATGTGAAAAACACTGGAGATTCTATTACATTAAATGAATATTAAATTATTTTAAAATATAGAGGCTTTTATTGACCATAGCGCTGCTTATAAATGTATGCTCTTCAAAAGTTGTAAAAGACTTTTTTTGTAAAGACAGACAAATTATATACAACCACCCCAACCTCCGTACGAATTTGGACGAATAGATTCCTTTAATATGATGGTACACAAACTTCCTGTAATGCGTTTTCCCAGGAACAAGATCCATGTAGATACCTGACCTAATTGATCTGAAAACGAAAGGAAGTCTATGTACAGCAAATATAAAGAGGGTCCAGTTTTTTTTAAAGTGTACTAGCTCTTATGGTATTGACGATATTATCAATGAACATAAGCTGATCCATACTAATCCCTTTATCACTATGCCTTTCAAATGGTTACTTTTGGAACTGGTAGCATTTGTTATTTTGAATTTGACATTGACGGGTAAGTTATCATGTTTTCTTATACCGTAGCTTAGTGCAAATATACTGGACTTCTTCCTTATACAAAAATATTCCCTAGATGGATATGACACAATCAATATCATGTGCTTCTTCTTAGTGTTATGTGGACCTGTATTATTTGTTTTTGTTGATTAATTAATCATTTAATTAAACAAATCAATAATTGAGATCTTTGATTGTCCCAAAAAGGAGGATCAATATAACATGCTGTTAATCCAACGTGTTTCTTAACCCAATGTTCTCATAAGGATTAATATCTGAAGATCTTGCCGGACAAGGAAAGAACTCAACACCCTGATCTTCCAGGAAAGTCCGGATTGTACGAGCACGACGGAGGCAAAAGTTGTCATAGCAGAGCACAAAATTGTTTCCGAAGAAGCCTCTAGCCAATGACATTATAAATGCTTCTAGAATGCATCTTTACTCTGCTGATGGAAGTCGCCTTCCAAGGACGGTGTTCAGGATCGATTTTCCACCTGCATGTTAAGCAGCCAGAAGAAAATGTTACCTTCTTCTGGATACATTGTTGATAGCATGCACGCTTCAGTATAACCCTTCTCTGTACATATGCGGCCCTGATACGTCCGTATTGGCAGTAATCATTTCAAATTTAGTCTAAGCTCTGAAGACAACGTTATCTCATTGATGGGACTTAAAATAGAAATTGGTCTGTAGCTCAGTCAAAGCGTCGCTGGGAAAGATGTTTGGTCAAGATATTTTCTCCAGGGGTTTCCTAGCATGATCACAACTTTGAAAAAAGGGGAGAGTTTACTAATGTTCTCAATACGAGCTTGTTTTATGGAAGATCATGGTGTTAGACACTTGCCCTGTTTGTTAAGTTCTTCAGATATGAACTCTTTTGAGAGCTTCTCGGCTGAAGTAAAACATCGATGAACACCAAGTTACATCAAACTACCATGTACATGAGTAACTTTGGGTTGTGATTGATGGTTGGGCTGATACACCTGTCCGAACTCTCCAATCACTATTGGAATGTTCTCATGGAGAGACTATGCGCCCCACGCTTCTTATGGATGACAAAGCAAACAGTGTTTGTTCATAATTTATAACCACTAGTATGTAAAATAACCTTGTAAAATTTCAAGCGTCCAGGAATAGTATTAAAGATACTACGGCAAATATAATTTCCGTAATTCCGTATTATGGTGCAAGAGTTTGGACCCAAATTTTAGAGGTTTTTGTGCTACCAAGTTCCCCATTTTCTCTGTGTCACCTACAATCTTCGCAAAAAGTTGTTGGAACACTTTAGTACACACAACTGCAAAACTAAATCAATAAGTCCATTGGATAGCTGTTAACATTAGGCTACTTTTCCCTTCCCCCTTCCCCATCATTCAATGTTGCGACACCGAAATCACGCAGATTTCCAATGCCGCAACAGTGAACGGGGGAGCGGGGGTACACTTGCGCTTAAAAGAAACACGGGTGTTCCAAGAGTTTTTGCGAGGATTGTAGGTATAAACAAACAAGGTCTTAGTTCAAAGTTTACACATATCTACAAATATGAAGAAATACACATTCCTGGAGAATTCATATACCGAGATAACTATGGCGGATTATTCAAGATGGAAAACAACAGAAAAAATATGTTCCATATTTAATGGAATGAAACATTATGCGAATGAAACATTATGCAAAATGTATTTTAATTTATCAACAATAAACATTACAAATAACACATATTTTCCGACTAGGTATCAGTAGTTATCTTGATTTCTTTTGTTGTTACATGCTTAAGTAAATCTCTGTTGAAAATGTACTTTTCAGAATAGAACAGATTCCTTTTGATGTAAAAAGAGAGGTCAAATCTCAAGATGAGGTAAAAAGAGTAATCAACTTTGGCTAGTTTGGCGGCCATTTTGTATATGCAAATAAGGTATGAAGCAAGTACTAACTGCTATCAGTATTGCATTTGTGTTTACAGACCTTGAAACATGGTTGTAGACACTAATGTATACATTAACGTATCTCCCATCTCAAGTTATGATCACAAGTCTGTGAAATCACTGCTTTTTTGAATTTATGCAAATTAAACATATTTCTGGAACTCGGATTTCAGCGGATTTTAAGTATGTAACTATGGACATCTTAAAAAAATGTATTGTGAAGAAAAACCTTTGTTAGCAATTTGTTACACGTCAGGCATCAAAATTGAATATCTTTCCTTAGTTTAATTTTAAATGGGTTGCTAACCATGACTGATTTTTTCCATGCACTCAACCCATAACCATTTTATATTTCAACAGTCAATAGTTTTAATGGAAGATGCCCCGCTGAATGGACCTACTTCAAAAGCTATTGTTATCGTTTGGAGAGAACATTTCTCGATTATGCTAACGCACAAATAACATGTGAGAGTACTGGGGCGTCGTTGGTCAGTATAACTAGTGCTGAAGAAAACCGCTTTGTAACAGGTAAGGGCAACTGTTCCATGGAATTAAAACACAAAACATAAAAACAAATATCTTATTTTGGCCGCAGCAGTTTGTGATATAAACACATTCAAAATTGTATGAGCTTGACAAAAATACACCAATGCACCCTAGTGTTTATCCATTTTAATATTCTTCCGAATGTATATATCTTTATGGTTTACAGTCTGGGAGGTGGAGCCAACGCACAGAGACCTTGGTACGTCATGGATGTCCCACCAAGGCGGCGGCATTTTTTTTTTAACTTTTTGTATTTTACTTATGAAAAATGTCTAAAAAAACATTGTCTGGAATCTTTTCTTTTACAGCTGTTGAATGTATTATTTGCGTTTAATTTGTGTTATAATGGTAACTCTGTAATCATCATTCATTCTTCCATTTCCATTTTCTCCTTCTCCAAAGCTAAGCTATTAAAAATAATTGTTATTGAATTTGCAACATTTTCATTTCAACTTCCTTTAGACTTGCTAAATGTTTTGTCATAATAGCATTATCTGATTATCATCAAGTTCAATAATCTTTAATATCCATATAAAATTAATTAAAGTAATCATCATCAATTATTCTATCAACAGTTACAAATTCTTGATTGCATCTGTATCCAAATATCTACTAAAAGACATTAAATCTGGTTCGTTCCACCATGTTCACGTCGTGTTCTACGTCGTATCTGCTTGTCTCAAAATCCATTCGGAGCAAGTACTTTTAATTAAAACATGCTGATCGCACGTTTACCTAAATATATTCAAAAGTATCTCACATTGGCAAAAGTGTCTCAAATTGAAAAGCATCTCATAATGTATGTCATATTGCTTCTTATTTTTGGAGCAAAATGAAATACATTATGAGAAGATTTTCAATTTGAGACATTTTTGACAATTTGAGCTGGCTTTTGAATACTAGTGTTTGATGAAATACGGTGGATTGTGACAACTTTTTTACGGTGGTACGGTGGCTTGTGGCAACTTTTTTAAGTTGAAGGGGTAAATAAGCTTTTGTTCGGGGTTTTATTGATGCAGTTGCTTGTGTAGTAAACTATTACAGTATAATGTGGTTTTATTTCATGCTAATGGCTCCAGCTCCTAGCATAGACAATCTTTCCATGAGTTTGTCCTTGATAATAGTGCCCACTGTATGGACCAAATATGTATATAGGTGTTTGAAAATAAAATTAATCAAAATCCTGCATAAAGTCCATGCAACGTTCGGTAACGTTTGTGACATCACATGGATATGGCTTTTTGCTCTAAATGATTTAAAAGTTAAACTTTCCTGACATGGTGGGGAATTTTGTACTGCGCTTTTTACAGGTGATTGGTGACATATTTACAAATAATTTCATGAAGTTTAAGGAAATTCTACCGTCAGGATTTCTTTTAAAGCATTGTTTTGTTTAGTAACATTTGTGACATTTTGGTGTAACTTTTTGGTAACGTTTGTGACATTTTCGAGTTAAAACTTGTGATCATTCATGCACGGATAGAAACACTTCACAATTTTTGTTTGGCAAATACCTCTCACGTACCAAGTAACAAATGTATGAGTGAAAAACCTGCTTATATGGTCAAATAAAAAGGCAGACTTTTTGGTTGAAGTCAAAAAATGTTTCATTTTCTTTCGAATGAGCCTTAAAAATGTTGGTAAAACTAGTGTTTGTTATTTTTGCATTTTATATGTTGTTGGCCAAGTTGTGTCTTTATGAACGTTTTTAACTATTAATTTACATTCACCTCTTATAAAGATCTAGGTAAAGTGGAGAAAAGTTCATTTTACATAGGTTTAAATGACATTGCAGATGAAAGGACATTTCACTGGACGGACGGTTCTCCGGTAAGGTCATATTAATCTTCTTACAAATCATTTTAGTTAATAATTCCAGTCATCGTAATAAACCTTAAGTATAATGATCCCTGCATAACTATTATTATGGAGTAATAGAAAAAACCCTTCTCTTGCATATCAGGATATCAAGATTTTGGTTATGAGGCCCGGAAGTGCTTCTTGCTAGGGTTAGAGTCGGTTATTGATTTATTTTATAAGGGAGTCGTGTCACACCCCTAACAAAGAGATATTTAGTTGGCTGCATAACATTAAGGCACAGTTCCCAATTCATGAGGAAAGCTTTAGAGTCATACGAAAGGACCGTATGTCAAAATATGTCATCTACTCTAGAACCAGAGTGCATAGTCACTATACCTACAAAAGTATATCATCTCTCTAGGACAAGAGAGCTCATCTAGATGCTGAAAAGGCTTTGATAAGAATAAGCGTAGAAGTAGAAGTAGAAAGGACTTGACGCAATTGTTTTGCATCATGATGCATAAATATATTGAGTCATTATTCAAAAATAGATGTATTATGGTGTATTGAATGATGCAGGAAAATTCCGCAAGGGTCTCTATTATTATAAAGACCACTTCAAAAAAGCTAGTTATGTGTTTTTCCTAATATTTTTGCATCATAACTCAAAATAAATTTCGTCATGGCTCTTGCGTCAAGCCCTTTCATATGTCGGAAGACATTCCGTCATGAATTGGAAACCGTGCCTAAATACTTAAGTACATAAGGGGGTGGTCCATATTGACACATGATTTTGTTTTTCGTGCGAAGCACAAAACGTAACATTACCCAATAAATCTGTTTTATGTAATTGTCAGGGTAGGGATGCGCATGTTTTGATGCAAAAAAAATTTCAAAGATGTCTTGTCGTTTTTGAGATAATTAGCATAAACTGGTAAAATGATGGCGCTGTTCAAAATTTGTTTTGTCTCTTAAACTGAAACGAAACAACTGTTTTTGTAATTTTTCTAATTTCAGCAATTCATTTCAAATTTTCAAAATTCATTAAGAAAATCCTTTGGGAAAGCAGATTTCAATTTTTTGGCGGGATTTTTTTCGGTAAATATAGATATATTCCATTTAAGTGTTAATTTTAATCTAATTGACACGCTTGGTGCGTATTTTTTTTTTCTAGTTTCGTTATAATCGAACAATAATGGAACTACAATGTCATATAAGAATGATCACACTACCACCTGTTGTTACTGTACCTGGAATGCCCCCATGGCAACCACCACCGCTGCCACCAGTACCAGCTAGATACTGCAGAGAAAGTGAACTGGATTTTTCTAATTGGTATTTCAACAAGAATAATCCGGAACCAAATGATTATGGTAGTGGTGAAGATTGCATAAATTTAATATATTCAGCACCAGACCCGAGCTTTATTGGTTTGTGGAATGACATTCCGTGCCATCACCGGAGGTATTCCATGTGCAAGAAAGGTGAGAGACAGCAACAACTTTTCTCTGCAAATTGTCCCTTTAAAGGAGCCCTGTCCGATTGGGTCAGCATTTTTTTAAACTTTCTCAGATTTCGATACCAAAATGGTCCTCATATTTTTCTCATTGCCCATGTGAAATTTTAAGGCTGAACAGAGATATCAATTTCAGTGTTTAGATAATACCGATTTGGAATGGGTAAAAAGAACTAAATTCTTAGGTGTTATAATTGATAAATGTTTAACATGGAAACAGTATAATGATAATGTGTCAAAAACAATATCGTGTCATGAACAAATTTTAACACTTTGTACCTAAACGCATCTTACATACTGTTACATACTTTATACTGTGCTCTGGTTTTGTCTTATTGAAACTACAAAATGCTAGATCACACTTAGATAAACTGGTTAAACTTCAGAAATGTGCCATGAGGACAATTTCTCATAGCCTTTTTTAAGTCATGCTAATACGATTTTTACCTTAACCAATATGCTAAAAGTTTTTGACATGTACACTCTTGAAATGAATGAATAAACGAATGATAGGGTTTTGTTCTGAACAAGAGTATGATTCGTTAACCTTTATTCGCCGAACACATCGTTTGCGTTATTTTTTTTGAATAGATTACATACTAAATAGGTAATTTTTGGTTCTAATTTATATTTCCTTCAATAGACTTTTTAAAATCAATTCGAAAATCCCAGAACGTCAAATCACGTGGCCATTTTTTCAACCAATCAAGTACAAGCGCATTAGAATGCTCCTTTTTTTAACTAAATGTTGAAAGCCTGTGAATGGAAATTCTTATTGGCGTTTTAGTGCAATAATTGTGAAAATATGTATACATTATACCAAGACCAATAAATGATTAGATATACTAATTTTGAACAACTTTTAGCTGGTTGTACCATAGGCTCACTGATAGAAAGGGAACAATTTCCTTTTATATTGACTGAATAGGCTTGAACTTGAAAGCCACCTCGGAGTTCATCACACTTAAAGTGTTACATGTGTGCTAACCCTTATTAAAACGTTCTAATGTGTAATCAGTGAATACTTAAGTGGTCATTTTGAAAAAAATTGTATGGTACAAAACATGGTCTCAAGTATTAGATCATGTTTATGAAAATCATTTTCATTCATGAGATTCAAACCGGTGTAATTTAAAATCAAAGAGTCCCTATACTTATGTTTGAGGTAGATATAGACCATATCGACGAAAGAGGATCATCATGTTACAAGGATCATTCCGCAAAAACTGGAGGGCAATGACTTTGAGACATAACCTTTTTTACCACAGTATTTTCCTATTCTACTTTGCCCTGGGTGGCAGAAAAACGCCGATGGGAAAAATCCATAAATAATGAGTAAGCACCAATCACGTGATACTCATTTTTGTTCTGTATGTTTGTCCTGCATCCTCATTTTTGATACCTTAATATACTACATACAGAATAATTCACACGATACACGTTTGTGTAACCCACCACCCTCACGCATGTAATATTTGATTTACATGTATGATCCTGTATTCATAGCGGGTTTTTTAAGGTTACTCTTTTGTGTTTGTTTTGTTTTGTGCTGTCTTGTTTTCTTGTAATACGGTCTACTCCATGTTACTTACAGTATGAATCCAATTATATCAATTATATTATGTTCTAATTTTGTAAACTCGATGCCTACGTCCCCACCCCTAGCGTTTTCTAAAGCATTCATTCCTTTCATACACTTGAATGAATCGTCTTTTATTATACTCAGATGTATATTATTATACACAATTACACAACGTATTCTTATATTTACTTACATACTTATATGTATTTTCTTTCGTATATATGATGAGATGAAACAAATAAATGAAATGAAACAAATGAAACAAAATATTACCAATTGACGTCACGTAATAAACATTTCTTGCTGATTTGCATAATAGGCAGCGAAATATAATGTTACTGTTTATACCGTGTTGCATGACAACACTGATTTTGGTTAAATCTGTGTGTAAGATCACTTCCCTAATTTTAACGGAATCAGTGCTTGACCATATACTTTTGTCACAATTGATATGACTTACAGAAGCAAATGAGGAAGAAACTCATGAAGAGACATCCATCAAATGCCCACATTCATTCGAGACCTTCATTGAGTTAGGGACACCTTCGAAGTCGGTGGATTGGTCTGAAACACCTTACCTTGCGAACTCCCAGGCGGCACACTTAGAGAGGTCACATTCTCCGGGTGATGAACTACACAAAGGGGTAACGTGGGTAAACTACACATTTCGAGATGCATACAATGTTTCTGCTAATTGTAACTTCTCAATATCTGTAATTGAAGGTATGTGGATCGAATTTGCTAATTTAGACACAACCGTTGACCTCTTAAAGATAAATTGTCTAAATTAAATCAATTCAATACAAAAACAATGTGTAGTCAGTTTCAGTGGCATGAGAGATCAAAAACATTGAAAAAAGAACCTTCTAAAAGCAGGCGGCATAGGACACGATTTACTTCATTAAGGCTGAGGGATTTCTAAACGCAAATTTAGAAATATATTTCACGTGTATGATCGCAATGGACAGAGCCACGAACTATGTATTGACAGTATTACTGAAACTATTTTTTTTACATTCATCAAATAAATTATAAAAGTAATGTAACAAAATCAAACATAAGATTTTATCATATTTTTTTACCGATTAGGAATACAATTTTAGCGATACTGGAAGTTGTATTTTTGATGTTTCCAATGGCTTACTATATAGAGGCGGTATAGTATCGTCTACGATCGGAACGGCAACCATGCAATAGTTGCCACGGCCACCCTCCTTTGTTCTACAAGGGTCATATTGTGACGCAGCTGGGTATCGTTTACGATCGGAACGTGCAATAGTTGCCACGACCAACCTACAAGGGTCATCTTGTTAAAGATCCATTACATGTACATACCCTGTTAGATTAGTATTCTAGTGTTCGCGGGAGTGTTCGTTAAAATGTGCCACCGTGTTGATACTGAAAAATCTCCCTCTTGAAACTTTACCAGTTGGTTTTCGTCCGTGTAATAATTTCTAACATACTAACAACCCCACCCTCATTGGACACCATTGGATAACAAACCACTCAAGATTAATGATTTTTAATAAAAACTTGTCTTCATTCCCTTGTTTACAAATGTAAATTATGAATTGACCCTATAAATATCACAAATTATTATTATTACAATATTTAAAATAATAATCTTTTCTCAAGTCGATACCACTCCTCCTACTATCAACGGGTGCCCTCCAGATGTAGTTCTAGTACAAGAAAACGATTCACCGATGTCAATCGACTGGATTCCACCTACAGCTTCTGATTTGTCAGGATATGCAACAATGTCTCAAAGTCACACTCCAGGAGTACTATTTGAAACTGGATTGCACTTGGTTAACTATACTTTTGCGGACAGAACTGGAAATGAAGCAGTATGCCAATTCACGATCTCGGTTTATGGAGGTAAGACTATGGTCACAATATTTCGTACGAACAGTGTTTAGTCTGTCTAGTAGGACCATGGGCAGTGATCGAAACCGTCGATTCCGTGATCCTGCTAGACTGACTAAACACTGTTCGTACGAAATATTGTGACCATAATCTAAGATAATGATGATGATGATGTTATGTTCTTTCCCCTTTTACAAAGACTTTACAATTTCAACATTACCTGCATGTCAGATTAGGGCTCTATTAACAAAGTGTGACACTTTATGTGACTGATGGGTCATAATTTTTGCGTCGGTTGTCACACTTCTGTTATTTTGTCTTTATGGAACGACAAGGGTGTTTTTTACTTGGAATTAACAACGCATCTACAGAATGTATTATATACTTTTTGAAATTTTTGCAGTAACGCCCTGCGGGGAAGGGTTTTTTCTCACCCCGACCCCGTCGTTCCCCGACAAATTATTTCCCGATCCGCCCGACCCGATAAAAATTTAGCTTGCCCCGACCGACCCCGACCCGAAAAGTTTTTTTCTAGACCGGACCGACCCGGACCGGCATTTTTTCGTGATTTCCCGATCAAGTTTGATATCTTTCCCCTATGGTGGTAGATGTGTAGGAAAAACCCGCAACTCTTCAGTCCCAACAATAATAAACTTAATCATAGCCTGGGCCCTACCGTATGTTCCGTTTCTAAGCGCAATGTTTTTCTTGAGAAATATTATTCTTGCCGAGTTACATGCAACATGATTCCATGTTTACAATAAACATACAACTTGATTGGAGTTGTTCTATAATCTTTGTTGATTTATTTTCTATTTTGAACCTATAGAATTGAAATTAGCTACATGTATGAGTTCTATATTTAAAAAATCTACTTAGCAAAGTAGCATAAAATAAAGTGTGTAATTAAATAATTGCATTAATAGGTCTTTTAGACCTACATAACTTCAGTTGTTTTCCAAAGCTTATCAACTTATTAAAGTTGTTTTCTTATTTCTCTGTTTAAATGTCTTATTTCTTCAGATATGTTCCGGATATATATTTTCAAAAACTTCGATAGTTGTCGACACTATATTGCATTACAACATGTTGATATTTAGAATCGTACTAGCTTCTAAATATCCGTTGTCCAATATGTTCAAGCCCGTAATCATCACTTTTAGGATGATGGGGACGTTTATTAATACGCACGACTTAAAATGTTAACTATGCCAAGAGTTAGAAGTTAAAGGGACTAGCCTATAGTCCACTTAGATTCCATTCCCCGACCCCGAGTTACCCCGAGTTTTAAGTCATTTAAATGGAGTTTAACAAGGATTACGATTTAAGCTAAAACTGATTACGAAAAAACGATTGTTTTCCTTTTTTTTTTACCCCGAACGACCATCTGCGTTTGCCGGACCGAATGTAAACTTTCCCTGACCCCCAGTAAAATTTCCCCGACCCGGTCGACCCCGGTAATTTTTTCCCGTACCGTACCGAACCCGAAAATAGCTTGAACAAAATTCCCGACCCGGTTTCGGGGTTTTCCCCGCAGGCGGCCTTATTTTGCATATTAATAACTGTAAACTTTTTTGATATACACTGTATAGCTATAATCCACAACCAAACCGCCCTCGATTCACTGGAGGTAAATACACTTTAACTGAATAAGAGCTTATGGACTTGGTCTGAGAAAATGTTTTATAATGCCAACATTTAAGATTTTGCTATCAACGTCTTGTTTTACAGCCACCTATTCCGAAGATGTTGATACACCATCTAGCTTTAACAATCAAGACCAAGAAAAAGACAAGGGATTACATAGTCTCATCGCAGGGCTGTATGTCGTCATGATAGTGGTTGGGTTGTGCATAGTTGTTCTCTTCATATTGAATAAAAGATATAGGTAAGAGATAAGAAATAAACTAAAATAAATTAATCAATTTAAGCAATTGAGGCTAAAAATATGGATAATAGTTAGTAATGATAGTACTTTTTGCTCCCCAAATGTTAGGCATTAAAATTCATACAGAAAATATGTTTAGAATTTATTATTAGCTTAATACCCAATATCAGTTCTTATAAAAACAGGACATTTTGCCCTCCACTTAATACCTAGATCGACTGAACAATTTACATAATATTAACAGATACAATCATATTTTCTGAATCTGTGAAAAACAATAAGTTAAGTTTTTAGTTAAATTTAAATTATATTTTTGTTGTACATGTGCCTTTTTAAACGATTATTACCGTCTAATGCACTGATATTCCCTGGAATTGTTTATCGCTACGACGTATGTGATAAGTTTCTAATTAAATCGTACTTAAAGGTTCTTTGCAATTCATCAGGAAGCATTCTCCAGATCCAGATTTTGATGTTGTGACGACATCATGTGATCTCGCACTCACGATTAGTTTATCGAACTAACCTGAGTTGATATGCCCACTATTTCCATTCATAAAAGTCTCACTAAAATTGAAAAAAAATGTTGTTGACATTAAAATTTCAGCACCGATAAACATTTTGATAACACTCCTATACAGCTCTTATACGCTCAATGAATGGAACTGCATTCAAGGAAGGAGACGACTTTAAATACCAGGCCCCTGACACTTTGGTAACATCCCACTAGTCCGAAGGTTCGTTAGTCCGAAAAGAAATAAGGTTCGCTAGTCCGAAAGCGTATTTTTCTATACCAGAGGGTTCGCTAGTCCGAATTTGAAAAAAAGGTTCGCTAGTCCGAAAATGAAATAAGGTTCGCTAGTCCGAAAATGAAATAAGGTTTGCTAGTTCGAAAATGAAAAAAAGGTCCGAAAAAATCTGGCGTTGCAAATCAACAAAACTAATAAGTATTTTTCGGATTAACGGATCCTATTGTTTTTTCGGACAAGCGAACCTTATTTCATTGTCGGACTAGCGAACCCTTTTTTTCATTTTTGGACTAGCGAACCCTTTTTTTCATTTTTGGACTAGCGAACCTTATTTCATTTTCGGACTGGCGAACCTTAGGATTAGCGAACCTTATTTCATTTTCGGACAAGCGAACCCTATTTCATTTTCGGACTAGCGAACCTTAAGATTAGCGAACCTTTTTTTAATTTCTGACCAGCGGACTTTGTTTCATTTTCGGACTAGCGAACCCTTTTTCATTTTCGGACTAGCAAACCTTCGGACTGGCGGGCTGTAATCGACACTTTATCCCCATACACTTCATAGCTCTTTGATGATTACGTTTTCTCAACGGTCACTGGTTAACGTTTCTTCACGTGATCAGTGGCTCCAATTATCGAAAACACAAAAAAATAATCCTTCTCAAATATCGATAAATCATGACATCGTCCTTGGTGTGTGTTACGCTTAATCGGGTACAAGGTGTGCAGCATTCTTCATCGTGTGTTCGCGTTTTTGTCCACATATTACGTTACACGTTATGTAATCGGGGCGTATTTTGAGCTCATTGTTATCCATGTTACTCTGTGGTCATATGTACTTGATAGCAAAAAGGACTTATGTTATGTAATGAGTGGAAATTGCAAACATTTTAGAAGTTGTGGTCTTATTTTAAAAAAACCTTATGTTGGAAATTCTTCTTATTCCAATATTGGCATCGTATCCCCCCCCCCCCAAAAAAAAATATTGGTAGTGTAAGATTAAAAACAAAACAAGCAACAACATTAACACTTAAAGAAATACTATAAAGTGGTAAAAATGAAGCGCCCTACGTCATCCAAGACTTTTGATTTTGAAAAAAAGGTTCGCTAGTCCGAAAATGAAATAAGGTTTGCTAGTTCGAAAATGAAAAAAGGTCCGAAAAAATCTGGGGTTGTAAATCAACAAAACTAATAAGTATTTTTCGGATTAACGGATCCTATTTTATTTTCGGACAAGCGAACCTTATTTCATTTTGGGACTAGCGAACCATATTTCATGTTGTGAAATATTGTGATATTAAAATGTTTCATTAATTCTATAAATAAGTTGTTGGTTTAGATGTTTGTTAAATTCATGAACCTGGTTTTGACATTTACTATAAACCATTTTTGATCACAATTTTATAGTATTGCTTTAAGTGGTCAAGGGGGGGGGGGTTCCATATGGACCCAACATTTCATTTTTGCGCGTCAGCGCAAAAACGCAAAGTAATTTTTTATCGCCCCTCTATGTATTTGTCTAACTTTACCATACCCTTCACTTGGTGGCAAAAAAATTCAAATCGACCCATCCCTTTCCATGTTAATTAGCATAAATAAGCATTTTCGAGGGCGCTCTTCAAATTTGTTTTGCAAATAAAATCGTAACCGAAAAACTTTGTTTTTCAAATTTTATTTCAGGAATGTATTGGTACTAACATACTGCAATTATGGGCCAAATTCTATTGAAAAATTCCATTGGGAATTGAGTTTTCAATTTTTGGGCGGGAAAATGTTGACGCGACGCGGCAAAATTTGTTTTGACGGCCATTTTGAAACGGTTTGTCCGATTTTCAATTGTTTCTCTTTGTTATAGTTTTTTTGAGGCACTTTACCTGTAACCAGAGTTTCAAAGTAAAATTCTTTCGCGAAAGCGCTCTTTCTGGGTTACGGGCATGTGGAGGACCTTGACCACTTTTAAGTGTCAAGGGGGAAAAACGAAAATCATGGTTTTAAATCAATCATAGCCACACAAATGTGACCAATCATATCGAAAAGTACCTTAAGGGTCCCAATATGAAAATTGATTTTTGGTCTCATCTGAAAGATTATATTTGAAGCTTTAAAATGACACATTGCTTTTGGTTATTGTATGTTCGATTGCAAAGTTACATCCAAATTGGTAAAAGGCATCCGGCTGATTCAGAAAACTATAATAGTTCTAAGAAATCAAGTTTAAAGGTTCTGTCCTGGTAAAAACTTGAATGGAGAAAGAATTTTTATCTCGGTTTTTAAAATATTTGTCTTATGCTTTGGCTTTTGGAATTTGATTAATATGATAGAATACACTTCAAAGGTAACGTATCTGATGAAATTAGAAATTCGACCATAGACGTGATTTTTGACTATGCTCAGCTTCAATGGCCTGTATCTCGTTATTTACTATGCCGACTTTAAGGTACCTTTCGATATGACGGGTCACAAATGTGTTTCATGATATATTACCCACGTTAATGATAACTATAACACAACTAATGCATTGCCTCTATTATTCTTTTCAGAAACACATCTAAAACCAAACCATTCTTTGATAGCAGGTCTTATTCCAAAATGGATGAAGAGAACCTGACAAATTGTGAATGTTGAAATTTAGGGTGGGGCGTAAGAGAATTACAAGAAGCATCCTTACTGATGAACTGAACCCAATATTACACCGTCTATCCAATGTCATTGTATATAATAAATAATACAATGCGTGTAATAAAATTGATGATTCTTGTACACAGCAATTTTCGACCACCACTGGTCCACTCCATGTATTAAGATACACGTGCCCAGCACTGGGCTTGCGCTGGGCACGCACATTTAAGAGCCACTACTGGGCCATTGCGTGTAGCGGCATGGATTGGGCATGCGAATGTGTCCACATGCAATGGGCCAGTGCTGGTAGAAAGGTAGTGGACAGCTGCACATAAGCACTCGCTGTACCACCGAAGGCAGAATTTATCTGTGTAAGCAGATGTAAACAAGCCGGTGTCACGCGGAAGTAGATCTGTTGCAGACCACCTCGATTTTACTTGCGGATGTTCAGTGTATGTTTATAACCAAGGAACCCGTTGACATTTAAACGAGGTGAGCCAGCGCAAGTTGAGAAACTGAGGCTGAAGATCAGTTGTTTTTTGTTTTCGGTTGAAGCAGTTGTCATGAACATGGTAGTGCCTGATATTTGTAGTTGCGACTGGATAAGCATATAAGCATAGTAAGTTGTATTTTTTTCTGTATGCCTAGCTGTTGTGTTGTTGAGTTCACAAAGTAGGCCTACATCATACATGAAGCTTACAGCTATTATTAAAGACAAATGTACCTAGGCTATGAAATTATACAGGGTCAGGGAATCATGTTCGGATGCTTTAATTGTTACACTACTTATAAATTATAACTGTGTATACTTGACACAAGTGAAATTGTACAACAATAATGCACCGTGTCCAGAAGTTGGAGTTGTCCGCACTTCAACTTCAGCACAAGGTGCATTATTTTTGTACAATTCCATGAGTGCAGTAATTATTCTTAGTCACTGAATGCGTCTTATGCCATCCATTATGAGACGATAGATGACAGTGCGTT
>JXSR01S025308.1:11114-22353 GCA_000969725.1 Ophiothrix spiculata
GTTTTTCTTTAAAATATTGTTAACAAAAATGTATATTCTTCTTTGTTACAACATGTACATGTATTTTCCCATCATTTTCTATAGATGCGCAAAAAAGTTCTAAACTTTTTGGGAAGGTAAAACATAACTGGTACGCATATGGGGATGGAGAGCTACAGACAGAAGAAGGAGACATTGTTGAATTGATTAAAATGTGCGATGATGGCAGTGGCTTTTTCTTTGGTATATTTGAGGAACATGTTGGCAAGATATCATTGGAAAATGTGCAAATAGTCAATAATCCTATGTTTGAAAGTTTTGAAGCTTTCACAGGAGAAAGTTTCATAGATGCACTCAATGATGAAAACAGTGAGTATAGTGATACTCCAGGTAGTATGACAGGTTAGTATACTTCGTTAAGGTTACTGTTCTTTTTTACGTCTCGCTTGGCTAAACGTCTAGGTTACTGCAAGTTTTGGCCTACTTACTTTTGTCCGATCATCACAATTGTTGGTGTATATATAAAATAGAGTCTCTTCTTTATACATGAACCTTTACTTATGATTTCATATCCATGATCAAGGTCAAAATTGCGTCAAAAGACTAATAAAAAGTTATTGCCTTTTTGCTAAAACCTCATAATTTCAAGCACTTCGAATAATCCGATTTCGTTGAAATTTGGGTAGGTTAAACTACAAAGATTAATAACGGAATTGAGTACGTTGTTCAAAATTTACAAGGCCAATAATAATTCAGTGAAGACTGATGTATTCAACCTACTGTGCATATTTTAACACCCGTATTTTCCATGAACGAAATTGGCCTCTAAAGTCAAGAACTTTTTTATAAATATGATTTTTTGCGAGGATAAATGTTTTTAGACGTATTCCGCTAAACATTCATATGGTTTATTTAAATTTTTACGCGAAAGATCATGATGAAAATGAAGTTTGCACCTTGAAAAAATGGGTTCCAACGCAAAAAAACAAACACGTGGTTTTCGACGTTTGTTTAAAAATACTGTTAATTTATAAAAAAAAAAATCAAGACGATTTACTTGTTGATTTAAATGCTACCTGTCCATGACAAATGATACAAGAAGTCATTTCCACCTAATTGAATTAAAATCCTCCAATATTAGTGAAAAAGTGGTTATAAATCCTGAAGTAGTCAAAGCAATTTTGTTGTACAGATATTGCTGCAGAAGTGTTACCAATACGCACATTCGGGAATTGATGTAAAATCTTCCTAATCGACATGTTTGTGGCATAAATAAGCATTGCCATTATAACAAATGCCGGACCAAATGTATTTTTACTATACGCCCAACTGTACTGTTTCCAATTCTACAGGCAACATGCAGAGTTAATGGTCATTGCTTTCAAGACTAAAAGAAGGCTTGGTATGAATGTCATACATCGAGGGTTGAGAGTCACAAGGCCGTATTTCCACGGGCATCAAAGGACCTTAAAGGCTGTACTTGCAAGAGCAACAAAGGTGCAGATGCAGCTTTGTGGTTCTTTGTTGCCCGTTCAAATACGGCTTGGTTAAAAACACAAAATAGGGATTGACCTCTTACAAATTAGTTGTTACTTACGTCCCATTGATTGGCGATCAACACGGGGGTACTCATATATGAAAGGTATGGGATAGATATTTCGATGACTTGACATACAGAACAAATTAAAATGAGGAACTTACAGTGATAAACTGTCAAAAATAAGGGGTTAGATAAGATTTGGATGAGAACGGTGAAAATATTGTCTTTTATAATACAATGTAGTTATCATTTAAAGGCATTAGCCACGATCATTAAAGTGAACTTTCCTCAACATCTCCTGATTTTATTGCATTTATAGAAAGTACTTCAAACTACTATTTAATATCCATAACCATTCTTGTTGACCTTGATCATTTATAGTAGAACACATTTGGGGACCTTTAATATACTAGTACTCTTAATAAATTACAGCTAAACAACTACGTAATCCTATAATTTACTTTTTTTTGAAATATTTTTTCTAATAATAATAAACATTATCTGGTACCAACGCAATTGGTGCCCCCTACAGCAACGTTCGGCGACTGACGAATGAAATATCATGGTGACGTCTATGCACCAACATGTTATTAAATATATTTTATGGCATCAAAGGCAAAATTTCGCTCACTGAATTCCAAAAATTACGTTTTTATCTAATGAACTCTCATTTTATGACCAATTAGTCCACATAGTTTCCCTGTATGCCAACAATCTTGCTCTAATGCTCTCACCCAATACCCCCCCCCACATTGTTTGAAACTGTACATGCGCTATTACCGCCCCAGCACTCGGATCCAGTATATATTTTATATTTGACTGCCATCCCCTACCCCCCCCCCCTAAGTTTACACCGGGTTTGTGTTAAAGAGTAATGTGATCACCTAATTATGCCACAGTTGAGTAATTCTGCAGTCAATAAAGTTTGTAATGGGTAACCGCATAGCAACTGACAACAAGCCAGTTTATTTTGATTGCAAAATATTAAAAAAATAGGTAGAAAACACATTTTAGGTGATTTTTTCCACTTTTTCTAATCGTCATCGCAAAAAATATATGTCTGTCTTGCCAAAAATGATAAAAAAGGTTTTTCGATCATGCAAATCGAAGTAAAAGACAAAGGTTTTGTTCCATAAAAGGTTATCGAATAGTAATTGACGAACGAAGTATCTAATAACCGTTCAAAATAGACCTTTATCAATCAAAGTATTGGATAGGCTATTATCATAAGCAAAGAAAGGTTTTTGCATTTGCTCTCGCTTGTGTATATACGAATGAATTGTTGAACTCTCGAGCAGGAATTATCTATACTTATAGACTTCAATGGATATTACAGTTTGGTTAACAAGGTTTTTTTCAAAAACTTACAAAATGCATTATTATGCATTAACAAAAACACACATTAAATGACCCTTAATCACACCCAGTTTACAAAAAATTGGGTTGTGGTGAACGTTGAATTGTCCCTGGTGGTAAATGACAGCTTAAAATCATTTTGAAAATATTTAAGAATATTATTTCAGAATTCATCGAAGCTGCTTTTACTTCATTTTTCTTCGGAAAGAGAATTATGAAGGGCCATTTACGACTAAGGCCCTGCGGTGAAACCCGAAACCCCGAATTTCCACCGGACCAGACCGCACCGGACCGAAATCGGGTAAAGAATATTTTAGAAACTATTTTCGGATTCGGACCGAAATCGGGTAAAGAATATTTTTAAAGCTATTTTCGGATTCGGGCCGTTCGGGAAAAATATTGCCGGGATCGACCGGGTCGGGGAAAATTTACTCGGGGTCGGCAAAAAGTTTTCATTTGGTCCGGGAAATGCGAAAAATTAAACAGAGTTGCAAATATCGTTGTGTCTTTCATGTGACAATTTGTTTTTTTCTATCTTACTTTATCTTGACAACTTTAGAGTTTATTTTTCATTACACTTATTAAATGAGGAAAATGCAGCAAATGATAGATCTACCAACATATTTAATTTAAGACTGGAGTTAGATACAAATTGAGAACATTGCAGTAGAGTCTGTGTGATGGTAGTCTCCCGTTCTCATTTTTCCGGGTTCTACAGTAAAATATAGGCTAACAACTCTCACGCACCATTATCTTCACGCTTTTTTCCGTTATGGTCTATGGAGGGCGGACTTAGATTCCAGAGGGACTAAGAAATCTTTGACACCGGTTCTGCTGCTAACTTAATACTTCATACAACATGCTAAAAATCTACCAAATTTACCAAATAAGGTACATTTAAACCTTTGACGTCACCGAGATTTTACTTTGATCATGTTGATAAACTATTACATTAATCTCATTTAATTTTTGAGCTGTAATTGGTAGGCCTATAAGGGAAAAAACAAGTAATACGTGAACTTTATCGAGAAAAATTGGCTATTATGATCAATTTATGACCAAAATTTAAACACTGCACCTCTGGAAAAAATGATGACGCAAAACTGGCTTTTTCACTCATAACTTCACAGAAGTAATGTTTTTCCTTATTTAAAGAAAAAAGATATTACCCAATTATTCTGCAGTTTGATTAACATAGCTTGGGGCGATTTCTTGATGCAAGCAAATTAAAATTTACAAGCATTTTTCACTCTTCTGATCATATTTCATTCAAGAGACATAACTTAGGATCATATTTTGCATGAGTTATAAAAAATATGTGCTTTCTATTGGTAGCAAAATGTCTTCGATTCTTGGAAGTCAACGGTAAAAAAGTGATCTGAACACATTCCTCTAACCCATACAGAAAATGCGTTTTTAATGTCAGAATTATATTATTAGGAATCATGTTTATATTTATTCAAAGCATATTTATACAATGTATTATACCTTACCATTATTCATACAATGTATTATAGCTCACCAATACGTAAATGTTAATCAATGTCCTGTGCCTGCAATGCCACCTCTACCAATGCGTACGCCTACTACAAAACCACCGTCCAAGATCTTTGCAAGAGCGATAGCTGGATATCTTGCAGATAATAGCAATGAGCTAGATCTTTTTGTCGGTGACATCATTGAAGTGACTGGAAAACACGATGAGGGGTGGTTGTTTGGCGTCATAAATGGACGAAAGGGATTATTTCCACGCAGCTTTGTAATCTTCGAAGAGGAAGATGTCATATGCACGAGGTCTGATATTAATGACAAACCTCAAGGTTAGTAGAAACACATTTAGAAAAAAATGGAATAGTTTGTCCTTGATTATATTGAAGTTAATAGCTTTTACTTCTTCTTCTGTTTTTGCTCTGTTTATCTTTTGTCCAAATGCTGCACCTTGGTTTGAGTTTACTAGGGTGTGGAGATTGTCTATTGTAATTTGAGTAGAAGTAATTTAAGTTTATGGGGATTCTGTGTTTTGCTCTCCGCAGGTTCTCTATAACATGTATTATTATTATTATTATTAGTGTTATCATTATTATTATTTATTATTATTACTACAATTTTTATTATTATTGTATTATAATTATTAATATTTTTATTATTATAGAGATTATTTTTCCAATTTGTTCTTAGACTCAAAACATGAAACATGGGAGATTCCGCGAGATGCATTGTTTATCAAAGAACGAATTAGTGGCGGACATTTTGCAGATATTTCAAGAGGTAAAAAAATTATTCTTCACATCCTTCTTCGTCTTCCTCCTCCTCTTCTTCTATTCAAGAATAAGATCGAATATCAGAGGAAACATATCATATCATATCATTTTTTTTTTCATAACATGGATTATTTATATTAGATACATATAAAAATATGATTGACTTTTAGTCGTTTGATAAAATATCAAGGTTTTTGCACGTATTTAAGAGTGTGCCAACACTTTTGACCGCAAGTGTACATACAAATGTGATTTATATGCGCCTTTACAAAAAGATCAAGGCGCAAATACAGTGAAATACAAGAACAAACAAATATAATACAATGTATAATTATCAATTAGCATAATAATAAGATTTCGAAAATTGAGCATACCTCCCGATGTAACGTGGGAGGCAGTTCTAAAGTGTCAATCCTGCAGCTTGGAATGCACGATCGCCGATTTTGTTTTTGCCAAAATAAAACGTGATTTTGGTTTTGCCCATTGATGATCTTGTTACTCGATCAGCATGATGTTGTCTTGGCAAATTTAAATTGATGCGCTATTCAGGTGCAGATCCGTGAAGACATTTGAGAATGTAGAGACAAACTTTGCAGTTAATGCGTTCACGAACCGGTAACCAGAATAATTGATGCTAAGTGGAGATAGACTAGCGCATCTTGTGGCAGAACAAATTAACTTAGCAGCCTTATGTTGGAGCATAGATTTTTTGTTACAGTGACTGCTGCCGATTAAGGTCTTTAGATTTGGCTCCTACAATATGGCATCGCCGTAATCTTTACTTTGATCAACACCAAACAGGCGGGCCTCTTCACATGATGAATTGATACATAGTATTTTCGCGTGCGTAGCTCGTAGCACGTGTGACTTGCGCATCAGTAAGTACGTTTCGGTATAACTGGGATTATGTTTTTTTACTTGCGGATGAAGAAAAACCTAATAATTCCCGCCTATTTAGTGTTGATCAAAGTATAAGCGCGATAGAACCAGTGCTATGACAGCAGGTGGTGTGTGTCGTGGTCAAGGGATCGTTTAACCCTCGTTTTCTTACGGGTGTGTGTGTGTGGGGGGGGGGGGTTACCGATTGCCGATTGGTGATCGCCGATTGCACCAACACGCAAAACAAAGCGACCCTGAGCATTAAAATAATTGTTTTTATATCCTTTGCGGTCATTTTGGAAAAAAAAAATCGGGGGTACCGTCTTAGGTAGGGTTATGGTAGGCCGTTAAAGTCGGCGTTGGGTTTGGGGGGATGGTTGCCACCTCGAAAAAGTTTAAATCGTCATTTTGAAAAAATATCTGCATGCTATGGAATTGACTTGAAACTTGCATGACATGTTAGAATTATTGATTTATTTCGTTTATTAGCAAAAAACCAGACGAAAATTTGACATTTAGAACTTTTATAGCGATTTTTTGAAAAAGTTGTCATTTTTGCCAAAAGTCGATTTTTTCGGCCTAGAAATACTTTATGACGTCATCATTACGTAACGCCTCGACCGATTATCACGATCTTGGTGTCAATGGAAAGATGAGATACCTTATACTATAGTACCAAAACAATTTAACTTTAGGGGTCCCGATGTCAAAATTACAGGACAACCACCCCCCCCCCCCCCGACGTGTTACAAGAAAGGCTTAGGAAGATGAGGGTTAAAGCGTCCTATGTTACGAAGTGGATGGTATCAAACAGTTAATATGAAAGATGTTAATCGAATATAAAACCAAGGTTCCGAACAGTACCTTTTGGTTTGATTATACTGTTAAGCTAAACTGGGCTACGAGTACTAAGTGCTTGCAGTCTTTCAGCGATGAAAAATTATCATTTAAGGGTAAAGGGAATCCATCTGCTCAGGAAAATGTGAATCCTAACTATTTTTTAATCATGAAAAGATAAATAGTTTCCACTGCATTTGCAGGGATTCGAACTATGGATTATGGCAGGGGTTAGTCATGCATAACGAAGCGAGGGATCTACCGCACCACTGTTTGATCCCTTATAATATATAGCCATTTAATGCTAAAGGCACATTATTGGTGGCGCTATTTCTATAACTCAAGTTTCCAGGTTGTATGAATATATGACCCTTAATCTTGACATTTGCCACATGGATAAGGTAAAGGGGGCCAAAAACAAATTTTATTCATGTTAAATTCACACAACAAATATTTAATTTATGCAATATGCATATAATTAATTTCAAAAAATGAATAGCGCCACCAATAATGAAATTTCAAAATATGGGCTACAAATGATATTTTTTGATCTAAAATGAGCATTTTTGAGACAAAATGTGAAATTAAATTATGGAGAAAAATATAACAGTTCAACACCTAATTCCAGGACTAATTTAAACAATTTTAAGAGCCTACATTTGTTATAAAAGTGCATTTTGGTCCTCAAATTAATAAATGAACCCATCAAACAGTGGTGACCGATGAGCTATAAAGGCAGCGTTGAGATCGTGAACTAAAATCTAAAACAAAAACATTAGAATGCCCTATTTTTCCTTTGTTTACATAAACATTGCAATTTTTGCCTCATTGGAATGCTCAATTTGTAAGTAAATTATGCGATTGCGTATATCAGACAAAATGTAGATAATGTAGATACTTAAAAAATGCATTTCACAGCGCAAACAGGGCGAACTCAGAGTCGTAATTCACGTCCGGTTTTTCGGGAAAAACAATGCGGGTTTGTTACATTATCATTCAAAATCAACATAGCATATTGTTTGTAATTCAATAAGAAGTATTAAGCCTACGATCTGTCAAAATTTGAAACCAGTCGAATTGTTCGAACATCATGAAATTATGAGGTTTCGGCGAAAAAGGGTCAACTTTTTTGAAGTAGTCTTTAGACGTCATTTTCACCTTGACAATGTACGTGAAATCACTAGCAAAGATTAATGTATAAACTAGACACTCTATTTAATATGTCTGCAAAAAATTGTGATATTTTGATAGGTGTAAGTAGGTAAAAACTTGCAGTAAACATGACATTCAGCCGAGCGAGACGATTTTAGGGACTGTAGCCTTAAGTTGAGTTTATTCATAAACATCTATCTCTCGACGTTTGTTTACGGCATTCAACATCTTATTTTGACCTGGATAAGTGATGTCTCAGTGTTAAGTTTATACGCAGACTCATTAGTTTCATTAAGACTATTTGAATTAGGGCTGGTATCGGCGTGCATTTGCATTGTCGACAAAGCCCCCGAAATCGAGCGACCGACGTCGACACTGTTTTTCGTCAACGAATGAAATTGGGTTTGTCGAGGACATTGTCGACAAAAGGCTTGTCGATACCAGCCTTAATTTGAATACATATACAAATTAATTTGCTTACAAACAACCTTTTAAATCAACTTAGAAAACGAACTTTATATTTAAGACAGCCCTATCATTGGCCAACAACATCAGTCCAGGGATGACTCTTTCAAGATTTGAGAAATAATGGGTTGATTAAAAGGTTTAGGAACAATGCCATGTGTTAAGGCATTGATAAAAACAGTAAGGTGTGATATAAAGGTATCAGAGTGATGTTTCAGCAGCCAAGTAGGTTTGATATCCAGCTTGCAAAATTTAATTGTGCACTAGGAGATCAGTTTATATACCTCATCCTCGGAGTCACTATCAAAGTCTTTGAATGAACTGATGCAGGTGCCATCAATAGTTTCCCAGTAGAATTAATCGAACTTTCTCCTATCTCAAGATCTACGTATTTTGGCAACCTTAGTTTCAAAGGCAGCCACTCTCTCATAAGCGTCCGGAGGAGGATCATAGTGAGCATCCGCACAAGTGTCCTTAAAGTAACTATTTTTGCTAATATCATCATAAATCATGAAATAAAAGTACATGACTGTCATTCTTATATATAGGTGTTTTGACAATTGAAGGAACGGAAACAACTGTTGCTGTAAAGCGAATGAAACCAGGCTCGATGCATACTGCATCGTTTTTACGAGAAGCATTTATGATGAAAAAACTCCGAACACACGACACAAAGAACATAGTGTATTGTCATGGTTGCTGTTCTAGAGAGGTGAGTGTATTTATGCTTAGATATATGCTTATCTTTGATTTTGTTTAGGGTTTAGTAACAGAAAAGGTTAACATAAATATAGTTCCAAAGTAAATGAAAGAAGGATGTTTACAAATAAAAAAAAAATCAGAAGTACGTAACGCCTTAGATGAATTTGATGATCTTGGTATCGTTGGATAGGCGAGGGTCCTACCTATAATATCAATATAAAGTTCATAAAATATTAGGGGGGGTTGCAACAATCCCCCCCCCCCCCTTCGGAGAAGCTACAAAAGAAGCTACAAAGAATAGCTCAGGGGAACAAGGGTTGAAAAGTAAGACACTGAATGCTACTTTTCCCGGAGCATCAAATTTTATTGCCGATATCAACCAACGATAAAACCTCAGGTAGTCTGACCCGGGTTGCATTTAAATATGGTCTAGATGGCTTTGTACGGCTTGGGTTCTGTGCCTCTCATAAAAATACTAATGTTCAAAAAAGAGAGAACATAAATATCAAATCTCTCAAATCAAACAATTCATACCCCAGACTAATTTTGCCTCCTATATTTTCGGCACATCCCCTTGAACCTCTTTTGTGTACCCGAGTACCCAGCTGATATTCATTTTGCGTCATGCTATGGTCACATAAGCTGAAGGACCGCAACGCCGGTGTGAAATCGGCATGACACCGGTAAATGCTTTTGATGCCCAGTCGGTCATCGGTCGGCGACCGTAACTCATGACATCGTATACAAGCCGCAACAATCAATTGTTTGCAGCATGCCTCCGGCGTCTCCACGGCTCAAGGACATAGTTGTGTTAGGGGCGGCTTCAAAACTCTACCGGCGGTTGTCTGCCGGTTCTGGGCGGTTCAACCGGAATAAACAATAACCAACCGCCCAGAACCGCCCTGAGCCGCCCAGAACCGGCAGACAACCGCCGGTTGAGTTTGGAAGCCGCCCCTAAAGTGATTTGTAATTTGTTAGACTGGTGAGCAGTTTGACTCAGGACATATTTAGAGATATATCATATTTAACACACATTTTTCAAGTCTTGATACCAGAAGGTGAACATAACCCGGGAACATTATCGGTGCAAGGAAAGAACAATATGGTAACCATGTATGTTTGTTTCATGGGTACAACGGTCATCACAAAGAATTTGAAACTACTTTTTTTTGCAGCACGCTTTGTGTGATATATTTTGGAAAACAAAGTGTTACCATAAACAATTATTAAGTATCAACAAGAGGGTCAATGATTATTAATCATTTTTCTCTAACATTAATATAGTACTTCGGTCTTTCTCCTGCATTCCAAAACTGAAAAACATAACATAAAGATAAGCGTACTTTAGATTACTTGGTATCATTACATGGATTTCTACTCAAAATACTTGCTTCTAAGTCGTTTATGTTCCTGAAGCATGCTCTAAGTCCAACATGCTTATTTCTAAGCTCCAAGATCATTTTTCTAGCTATTTCTAAGTCAAACATGTTCCTGGAGCATATTTGTCAAATATGCTCCTGGAGCCTTATGAATCAAATATGCTCCTGGAGCATATATTTCAACTGCAAATATTCTAAGTCCAATATATTTTTTTCCAGGAGCATATGCTCCAGGAGCACATGCTCCTGGAGCATATATTAGAGCTACTATCTCACAAAAACGCACCAATCTGCCCCTACTTTTTATCCGTAGGAGGCACACCCTTGTCACTTTAGAAAGTGAGTCTCACAACATGTTATAATATAATACTTACCATTGTATGTCATTGTATACCCACCCAAAACACGTTGTCCGTCCGGCAGAACAATTTTGCTTATCTATCTTTATATTCCTGACCAGGCTCTTATTTAGGCTCATTCTCCGATAAAGTGTGCAACTTTGCCGTTCTGGTGTCGCTCATGTTCGTGTTACTTGTTTAACGTTGTTAAGCCGATTACAAATGATTTGAGTGGTTAAGTTGATACATTAGATTCACATTAGTAACATGTGAGAAGCTAAACATTTCAGCATGCCGGGAAAGTAGATAACGATTAATCTGAAAATTCAAAATCTTTACTTTTCCCATGTC
>JXSR01S025309.1:0-34158 GCA_000969725.1 Ophiothrix spiculata
AGATAATACTTTTCAGTGTATTTTTTTGTATTTCATTTAAGAACCCGAAAGGTGAATTTGGCCTTGGTCATTTAACATCTCTGACCGTAACAACTTGAACTCGCTTTTGTTCTTACAATATGGCTTCCAACTAATTATTGCACTTTTATTGACTCACCCGGTATAACTTTTTTTGGTCGATTTCTTAAATATGAATGCTTACTATAATGTGTTTTTCATAGTACCTTTAAAATTTTTATGGTTGTTTTTGGACATACTTTAACTTTCTAGCAGACCTTTGTGTACATTGTTAAATTTGAAGGTTGGATCTTACTACCCTTGTACTTACAATCTAGATTCAAAGCAGTATAATTTGGAGATGCAGAATTATCTATATATATCTGGATCTGTACTCAGCATATATAGCTCAATAGAGAACTCAATTATCATAATTTTGTAACTTGGTCTATTTCAGCAAAAAGCTTTCAATTAACGACTAAATGTTTCAATTTCAATAACTTCTGTTTTAGTATAACAAAATGTCAGTGTTTTCAAAAATTGATCATTTAATGAATAGCCATCAAATTGATTTGTCTGCTCAATAAACCTCAATTCATACTCGGCCTCCAAACAAAATTTTTCCTACAAAACATTTGGTCATGACGTCACCAAATATTTGCCATCGAACTTTAACTATGAACGGGTAACAAACATTTGGTCCAATGTATGTTGCAATTAAATAACGTGTGCAAATTATCTAGCGCGAAATTTTGTTTGGTCTCAAATCGGTGTTGAAGTTATTTTGTTTGGAGTCAATCGTCATTTTTACGTCACGACCAAATGTTTGGTAGGAAAAATTTTGTTTGGAGGCCGACTATGAATTGAGCTTAACAGAGAGACATTTAATTTGATCAATATCTTTGTTTCCAGACAAACTGAAAAAGGACAGCAAATGTGACACATTACAGTATATCAACAATGGCTATACATTAAATGAAGAGCTCAATCAAATATTGCAAAACGTGCTTAGACCATCAGATATCAAAATTGGGAAGAACTTTCATAATGAAACTTTTTTTTTAATATGTGACATCCATATCTCATTTGGTTACGGAGATATTCAAATTTTTAGTTTTCAGAAATTTTCTGCATTTTCCAGAAAAAATTGCAAAAAACAGAGCAAAAATGTGAAATTTCACTTTTTTGTGCTTTTTTTTCCCTTTCAAATAAGTTCAACTGACTTTCCTCTTTCATATAAATCAAAAAATAGAAGAAATTGAAGTATATCTTATTAGCTAAAAAAAGAAGAATAGTGATTTTTCAGAAAATCACAAAATTTTGTGATACTCCATTGAGCCAGGTGTTTATGGTGTAGGTGGTGAGATTTGTTTACAACGATTGCAACAGAAATAGAGAAGACATCGTAGCAGGAGGAAATCTCATTAATTACCCATGTGTGATGTCAACAAATTTGTCTTGTCATGTTTAGATGCCGTTTACAACAGCCTTGCAAATGTCATCATTGACTTTGAAGAAAAATCAAAGGTGCAAGACTTTACCAAGTACCCACCACAAATCAGGCTTAAGGGTTGGCCAAACCATAGTCCGCCTTCAAACAAAATTTTCGCTATCAAACATTTTGTCATGATGTCAAACTATGAGCGGCCATAGGTATTGTTGGTTTTAGACACCATTCTTAATTCCACATGCCATTTTGGGTTACATATCAATTTTAGGTTTAGACACGATTATGGGTTTTACATATCCTTTTGAGTATTTTAGAGATCCTTTTCATTGTAATAGACACCCTTATCAAATTTTTAGACACCTCTCTTATTGACACACATATGGCCGCCCATACTTTGACGTCATGACAAACTGTTTAGTAGCAAAAATTTTGGTTGGAGGCCGAGTATATATTGACCCTTATCAAACACATTTTCTAATCAATATCGGAGGTTTGATGATTGAAACTATCAAATGTTTGACATCACATACCAAAAAGATTGGTGCATTGGTTTTTCATTGCCAAGCCTTTGTTTCTATTAGAAAATATATTGACATTATATAAGATCATTAGATAATGAAGATTTGGTAGCTCACATGCACTATGTTTTTGGCCTTATTCACATCAATTTTATTAAATACCATCAACTAATTATTGTCGTATCATATAATAATCATAATTATTCTAAATAGTCACCTTTTTGATGGATTTTACTTGCATTACTAATTTGACAGGCCTGTATCTGATCTAATATTTTGTAATCATAGAAATTATATAAAATTATAAGAACATCTATCTGAATCTGTTGGGTGTGAATCTGATTCTAAAATTAAGCTTAGCATGTAGATTTCACGCTGTGTGAAATTTGACATTTCCACTTTAAAAATTTTCATCCAAAGGTTGAAGACATCTACTTAATAGATTTTGCTGAAATATGATGATCTACTTACATTATAACATCACAAAAATGAGATGAGTTTACCTTGTACTATCACAAATTCTATAAGCTTAACTAAATCTGCCTTGACAAACTCCTCAATACAAGTGCTTCAAAAGCAGTATCAAGAGATTTAAGCATCCTCTCAAAAAATTTAAAATCCCATCAAATCTTTTCACCGGGAACAGAATTACAAGATTTCGATGAAAAATCAAAACAAATTATAGACAGAGTGCATGACTTCTGTTATTTATTGTTTTTCTAGAGACGTTCTTAAATACTTATGGAGCAAAAAAATCACCCTAATGATGAATTACTAAATAGGTTTATGGTTTTTGATGTCTATTATATTGATAAGAATATTTAAGTTGAACATCTTTTCAGTGGGAACATAAATCAAAGACATTTTGAATAAAATCAAAACATATTACAGACAGAATGACTTCTGGTATTGATTGTCATGAGTTTTTAAGATGTTCTCAAATGCTTATGGAGCAATAGGTCCCTAAAGGTGTATTTCAAAATAGTCTTATGGGTTTTTAATAAGAACATTTAAAGTTTTTTTTTAAACAGGTTTAATGTTGTGTAGGATTAATTTCCTTAGAGTCACCAGTGCATTTTCTTGATAATAACTTTTTTGTTTCTTTTTCTTTCTTCATTCCATAATTTATCCTCTTTAATTCTTCCTCTTCAGTTTTCAAGTTTCTTCAGTAATTTCTTATCTCTTTTCCAAAACTTTTCTTCAATATCACATCAGACAAATCTTCCACAATGAGTCACTAGTATATTTTTCAGCAATACATAATTGATAGCAACCATGATATTCCCACA
Source organism: Ophiothrix spiculata (assembly GCA_000969725.1). NCBI lineage: Eukaryota > Metazoa > Echinodermata > Ophiuroidea > Amphilepidida > Ophiotrichidae > Ophiothrix > Ophiothrix spiculata. Next base: position 3,255 of record JXSR01S025309.1, read on the forward strand.
GGATGAATTTCACTTGGCAAATTCTCAACAAAAATCTAGCGCCATATTTACAATTGGACAACTTCCGCAAAGCTTTATTTAAAACTATATAAGTTGTTTTCAATTATCATAAAAGCTAACAAGAAAATGTTTACATTCTGTTTTCCAAATCAAAAGTACGATTACTTTGCCATCTTCTTGGTAACATTTTTGCACACAACATTTTGCTGTAAAATGACACAATAAAAAATGATAACATTTATATTGTTCTTTCAATTAAAATAAAGTAGTAAGCAAAATCAGCCATCAAAAGAGCATCAGGACCATTTGAATTTTATCGCTACTCAATGTTTCATCTCTTGATGAGGTAAATACGGTCTAGAGTTAAGCAAAAAATGGTGATGCCATCAGCACCTTAGATTTATGTATTGTGGTCAAACAAGGGTTTGTGGCATAAAAGTTTGTCAAATTTACACAGATATATCTGAATATATGAATATAAAACTTACAAACCTACCATTTACATTTACTGCATAAAAGCTGAATTATTTGAATTCAACAAAATATTTACAATTTTGATGCCAGTTGAGTACATAAAAATCAAAACTAATTTTCCAAAAATATGTATAACTTCATGATTGCCATATATAATTTTAATCTGAATTTACACAACCTTTCAATAAAATGACAAACTTATATCAAAGTGGTGATTTCAGTGATCCTTGTGTGACAAAACTGAACAGGGTTAGTGCCCAGCAATACATGCCTACACCCAAATGGATCAAAACGACAGGTGTACATGGTGAGAAATTGGACAGAATGGAACATTTTGGGAAAATTACTAATGTACAAATACCTAGAAAAAATATAAGAGCTGATAACTTCATTATTTTGCCAATGGGCTACACCATGTCAACTATAATTAAACTATATTTAAAAAAAATACATTGTAATATCTGTAGCACAACATTATATTCATTCCAAATTCTACAGGAGTTTTTGTCCATTTCCCCTTTAACATCTTACATTATGGAACAAAAATGCACACTTTTTCCCTGTTAAATATAAAATTTGCTAAAAACAAAATTTATTTGATTTTCAAAACCATTTCATTTGTGAACTCTGTAATGCATCTGCCATTAATTAAATTTTAAAAATCAAATCTACTTTTTAACTAAAGCAATCAAATAAAAATATCATCTAGTTTTCCAATAAACAATAAGTGATTGATTCAAACCAAGGGACAGGCCATACTAACATTTCAGAAAAAACAAATTTATTTGATTTTAAAAACCTTTTAATTTGTGAACTCTGTAATGATCTACCATTTAAATTTAAAATCAAATCTACTTACGAAAAGAAATCACAAATTTAAAATACCCAAAGCACTCAAATAAAAAATATCTAGTTTTCTAATATAATCTAAAAGTGGTTACAGTAGTAATTTTGCATAATATATTTGCCTGGAACCCTGTATCTGAAATCTGAGTAGTGTAGAACGCCCAAGGCGAGGAGAAAAATGACAATATTGGAGTTTGATCAATGAGTGTATTCAGGGTTACTTGAGTTCTACTATTACAAAATGACACAGCTAGATTTGGAGACCCAAATGGATAAATTTTGAAATTGGATCCAAATGGCAAAATATGATTGAATATAGGTATATGCAATGGATATATTTAGAAACTTGATCAAAATCAAAAATTATTTCTACATATACTTTAATATTTACTAGTCCCCGCGATTAATTCATTATGTTTCAATAAATGTAATTTCTAAGCAAAGTATCAGCTAATTCGGTTACTTAAATTCTTTTATGACACAATGCTACAGTATGGTGCCATTTTGGATCTTTTAAAAATAATTATTATTTTGCACATTGTAACAGTGTTTTGGTGCTGTTTTAAAGTCGCTATAACCCTATCGATACTGAGATCTAAAATACAGCTAGAATTTGAAAATGAAATGAACAAATTTTGAAATTTGATCCAAATCAGGAAATATAATATACAACAAAATGGATACTCTTAGAAACTTATCAGAAATTACTATTTAAAAGGTATTGCAAAATTTATAAGGTTTAATGATTAATTTATTACATTTCCATGCAAATTCAAGTGTTGTTGGTAAGCAAAGACAAAGCTCTATTTAGGGAACAAAAAGGATCTTGTTTGAAATCTGATCCATATGAAACATTATCATTTATTTACACAACAAAACTGATGATTTTGAAATTTGAGATCAAATCAGAAAATGTTTAAACACCATATTCATGAGTATTAGTTAAATGATTAATTTATTACATTTCGATAAAGTTAATTTGGAACCTGAATTTCAATGCTAATATTACATTGACAATATTGTGGATATTTTATTTAAGTAATTAATAACGTTCACTTTACACCTTACTTGAAGTATATTTGAAAAAAAAAAAGATTTCTGCATGCATAAATTGGATGGCTGGGATTAAATTTGAGAATAAATGATTTATTACAATATACTTCTCTGAATCTAGGTGGGGTAATTAAATTCAACCTGTTTGAAGTATCTGAATTGATATAAAAAAAACATAAGACATTAAAGGGACTGGCCTAGATCCTGTCCGCTGATTTTCTGACTATATATATTTTTCACATGTACCGATAGAACATGATTATACTAACATATCCTATCAGTAGTTTACGCTGAATTTGTGTAACAGAGGGAAAAAAATGAAATTATTTACCAGCTGTATTTTTTTGCCGGCGAAAAAAATGGTTGGAAAAAGTGTTTCTATAGTTTCAAATCTTAAAAAGATCTTGTTTCTACACCTGTGATGGGTAAACAAAATTATTTTTGATGAAATTGTTTCTCTTTTGATATGTATTGAATTATCTCCAAGAGCTTTATTTGATCTTTTATATTGCAAATCAATTCGCTGTCAATTTGAGCCATTTCTGTGTAAATTTTTGTACTTTTTTGGATTTTACTACACTTTTTTAAAAGTGTAGTAAAATAAGCTTTATTTAGAGCATTTCCATAAGTTTTTAATTCTTAGTGGAATCTAGGCTAGTCCCTTTAAGAACTGCCTTAAGAATTAAAAAAAATAGTGTAGAATTCATTTTTTTAAACGAATTAAGCAATTCAGAATGCAGAAATTCCAATTTTGAATTAACATAATTATTGTGCTTTATCCATTTAGGGGTCTTAATATTTGTCTTTTATTGGACATGTACATCAAATTCAATGTTCAATTTGAATGCATAATGGTCTAAACTAAGGAATGTGACTATCTAAAAGTGCACATGTTTTAATGGTCTAAACTAAGGAATGTGACTATCTAAAAATGCACGTGTTTAATGGTCTAAACTAAGGAATGCGACTATCTAAAAGTGCAAGTGTTTTTGCCAAAAATTTTTGTTTTGCTCTCTTTATGTCAAAATAAAATTCTTTGCTTCGCCCAGGGCCCGTGGAGCAGGCCAGCGAAACAACTTACAAGTGCATTAGCACTCCAATGTGGAACGTAAGTAAGGTAAAATCTGACACACAACTACACATTAGGGCACTCTATGTTATTAAGCTTTACCTTTAGGAGAGGAAATCAACAAGATTAATTGCTGATGGGACAGCCCTGCATAATTTGACAATTAATTGGACAGTGGATGTAATGAATTTGTTTTCTGACATCGGCAGCTGTAGGAAACTGCTACTGTACTTTTGCAATGTAATCTAACCATTAATTCTTAATACCAATGAATCCCCTTATATCTAAGCCAAGGGTGTGATAGGTTGGAATGAGTCAATACCCCAGGGGGGTACTTACAATGATGGAAGGTGCGGGTATGTGCCACCCTCAAGACCCCATTTTCAAGCCTCCTCTTTTGCTCCCCAAGATACTCTTTTCAAGATTACTTCAGTTCCGAAGACCCTATTTTCAAAGAAATTGACTAAAAAGTGTGTTTTATTATGTTGTCAACCTAATTTTTATCAGTGGCGTCATTATTTTAGCCAATAATAGACATCTTTTAGCCGAAATAAACCAATTTGTCCGAAAAATTTTGCGGGCGCTATGCGCACGTTTCATTTTTTGTCTGAAAAATTTCGAGAATGCCCCTCCCCCCCTGCCCCCAGAATTGAGATGCTGGTGTCGTCGCTGATTTTGAGCAATTTTCAGCTTAAATATTTTTATGGGAAAAAAGCAGTACCTGATACCTCAATTTTGACCAAAAATCAGTTCTGCAAGATCCAGTGGATATCGCAGATCTCACATACCTACCAAAATTTGTTTTGAGTACCCCCCCTCCCCCTGGTCAATACCTTAATCCAATGGTCAATGTTATGGCAAATATGCAAGGAAGTAATTAACAATTTTGTACCATTTCTACGTAATTGAATTAAGAATTATTTGATTCAAAATATTTCAAAGCAAAAATGAAAAATAATCAAAAAACTTTCAAATGTAACATACATAAAATGTTATGCCATACCCAAGTAAATGCATTTCCACACTTTAGGCCTATTCTAAGATGTCTGGTCCATGCTACTTGTACACATTTTTTAATTTCGCAAGTGCAGCAACACAACTGCGCAGTATACGCAGAATAGCATTTTCAAGCCTAAAAATGTCACATTTTCTCATTTTTAGTGAAAAATAGGTAAGTGATCTGGGCTCACTAAAATACTTAGTTAATTGAAAGAACTTAATTTTGTGCGCATTTTGTGCAAAAATGACACTATATTTCAATGGGAAGTTTTTGAATCAACACTAAATATGCCACTTTTGCCACATTTTCCATAGACCCCTACTAATGAAACTGTATAGAATATCTTTGTATCAAATTTATAAATTTTCCATTTTTCATGCTATTCTGACAAAAATTATGTCATCGAAAAAATGTTTTATATTATGCAGTCCAACCAATTTACCTGACATTCCCGTTCACCTATAGACAGAATAGGAACAAAGTGGCTTATGTTGCCTAAAGGTATAATATATACAAGAATTTCTTTGGAAATTAGATTTTGAAGAACTGATCTAATGAGCTTCAGTTTGCCTAAACACAAAATGGTAAATAATTTGCATTTTCTAATTGTATGCACTAGAATTTCCCTAATATACACTTTCCTATTCAAAAGCATGCAGTACTTCATGTTAAAATCCCACAATAAAATACAAAGTCACACAAATCTGTGAGCAAGATCAATATCAACCTTACTGTAAAAGGGCTGATGTATACTCCCTCAAAAACGAAGCACAATCATGAAAAAATATCAACTTTGATCGAAATTGAAACTGATCCTTCCTGAAATTTGTGCAATGTACACCTTTAATGACTTAGATTAAACATTCAACATAATACAATCAACTTTGATCATGAATAATAAAATTCACATTTTTCTAACACATAATTTGAGATGGCAGAACAACTCTATCATTGTCACAGGTTAACCTCGGTCAAACGACAAGAATACACATGAATTGTCATCATCAATGACAAATTATCGTCATACTCCAATCGATCTTGCTTCATTGAGTTTTCTTAAAAGACTGCATTTGGTTACTTGGGATAAAGAGAATGCATCTTTTCTTTTTATCTCACGAAAGCAAACAACCGCACTGATGTCTTTGTGTTTATATTGAGATGTTGATGGAGAAGAGAAATGATCGATAAGTGTCCTTTGTTTTGAATATCATAACGTGAGCAAACCAGAAATTGAAGTCATACCATGGTCATTTGAATATTTTGTATCTTTTTAAATAAAAGATTACAGTTTGAAACATTGTGCATTATATTTTATTTATTTCCTCATTTATGTATTTATTTCATTTATTTATAGCGTTTGGTGGACAGTAAGGTTATCCCGATAGTGAATTAAATTTAGGGGATGTCATCTGAGTGTGAGAGACAGAAATATTAGGGGAAAACAGATTTTACATGTAAAAAATATTGTTATTTATTAACTTTTTCATTATTTTTATTTCTTTAATATTTTTTATTTACTTTTTACTTGTGAATATACTTTAGGACTGCACTCTCAAATTTCATTAAAATATGACTATGTGAAATATATTTCGAAGGCCATATTATGCATTGTAGTATGAAACACAGTATTTGCCATCTACAAAAGATATCTCATCTCTGCTTTTTGGACAGCTATGTACATAAAGTATGCAATTTAATAGCAAGTTGGTGCATGTATAAGTTTGTAAATGAGTAATGATGCAATAAATCGATGAAAATACCATTAAATATGCATGAAAATATATCAGTTAAATAATTGAGACATTTCTTATTATCATACTTCAATATAATTCCTAAAATTTATTATTGTAAGTTATTAGCATGTGTCAAAATCAGAGATGCTGGTTTTTAAGTAGATTTAATGGTTTTAATTTAGAAAAATAAATATCATTAAGTGCTTGCAAAAAAGGGCTTGTGCACTCTAATTAAAATGAAGTGCAAGATATTAAAAATTGGCAAGCTATAAAAATTTAAGATATCTTAGCACATTAACATAAATGGTCGAATCCAAAAAAGTGTGTATTTCATGTTCCACTTTATATACGAAAAGTGTAAATATTGGTAACTTTGTAATTGTGTTTATTTTATCCGCCTTGAAAAAACCTTTCAGGCCATATATAATTAACCCCCCTTCTTAGAGAAAATAAAATTCTAGAAGCAATTTACATGCCATTTTAGTCCATTTTTAACTTGAAAAATATTTATTTTTTGCAGAAAGTAGGTTGACAATTTTTTAAACAACATTAATTGTGAATTAAATGCTGTTTTTCAAATTACCATATGTATCAGGAAAATATTCTCTTAGTTTTATTGATCCAGTGAAATGCATTGATTTTTAGGATAATTTTTTCCAGTGGTAAATTTAATTGTTACCTACGAATCCAAAATGCTTAAAACTTAAAAATTAAAGGGAATAAATAGGATATATAGTGTAGTATTTGCTGTATGCAAAGCCAGGTGAACACCATCCTTAAATGTATTGCTTTTGTAGCGGTCCGATACGTCATAAAAGTACGTGACCAAAGGATGCGATGTGCTGACAAAAATGGTGTGGTCAAAAATAAAGGTTACCTACGAATTCATAAATAAAGCAGTGCATTTTCAACAATTCAATATATAAGTAAAGAATGTTGATGTAGATGAGTGGAGAAACAGTTATTTTAACTATTATGAACGTCTCATAAGCTTGTTTTGTGTCATTTTTGAAAAAATCTCACAAATTCCATGTATTCGTAGGTAATTTTCATGAACCAAATGTTACCTACGAATACGTTTTGGCAAAATACCAGTATTGTGAAACAAGAACATAAGTGACAATTCCCAAATTAGTATGTAAAGTAAGTTTGTTAGGTTCACTTTCAAGACAAATGACAATGGAAGTTGTGAACTCTCCTACAAAACTGCTACGCCAAACTGAATATGGACTGTTGGTTGAAAATGAGTGCGTTATTGACTACAGATCCCGTCTATAGCTGCTACTTCAATTAAAATAACTTTTAGAATTGTCTAAGTATTTTGATGAATCCAACATTGAATGAGTTTTATTTTAACCATCAAGAAACATTCCGGATTTTGAATAATAGTCTCAAATTTTTAGGTATAAGTATGCCAAAATTTAGTGTATTCGTAGGTAACACCAAAACACATGTTGTACATTTCTGGTTAAAATAATTGTTTCATAGTCTCTTTAAGACCCTGGTATAGACAACACTGCAGCTTCAATCAAATAAATACTTAAAATAGTATTAGATTGCCATGCATATCTAAAAAAATCCCACAAAAACCGTTTTAGCTGATTTTCTATCAAATTGTGCCAATTTAGCACGTTTTGTCAACTACATGTACGGTTTTCAATCATCATCATACATTTTCAAAACAACCTTCACGGAATTAAATTGTACCTTATCTATCAATAAAGACGCTTTAAATGATGATATATTTGACGTGGTAAAGAAAACAAAGATTTCTTTGCAGAAGCCTTTCAATTGTGTGATTGTTACCTACGAATACTGCTATGTTACCTACGAATACAACATTCAACACATAAGTTATGTATTAATTTGACATTGTGATTGGACATTTATAATCAGAATTATTACGTGGCACTCATATGCAAGTTTTAAGCGAACTTCCAATTCACAGATATTCAATTTGTTAAAAAAATTGCATTTAACCCTATTCTGTATCAAATGTCATTTTTCAAAATCCATTAAAAGTATGATTATTAATGAGAGGCTAGTCCAAAACTATCACCAATCAGAACAGGTGGTTGGAAATCAATTCAAAAATTAATATCAAATGGTTTATATACTTATATTCTTTAATTATCACTGCTTATCTAGAAATATTTATTCCGAAATTAACCCTGTTACCTACGAATACTGATGTGTATGTCTCCTTCCAATACTGAAAATCTTAATGTGTATGCTAAAATTCTTGCTTTTCTAGAAAATAGATATCCAACTTTTCATAATAAATACAATGAATACATGTGCAGGCATTTGACTAAGAAAATACAGAAACTGCTAAAAATACAATTTTCAAACAAGAAATGCTATAATTTGGTAAAGTCAACTACTTGAGTTTTAGAAGTGACAAGACACATATTTGAGAAGGGCTTTGCCCTTTTCTAACACCAGGTGACCTACACCATGCGTAAAACCATCAATTTGTAGGGATTTGGGCATTTTAGATTTTAAACCATCACGTTTTTAAAAGAATAATATCGGTATTCGTAGGTAACATGGTGATTTTAGCATCAACTTCAGCATGCTGTCCCATGATTATTTGAAGAGATTAGTGATGGCAAATCTTTTCACTGAAAGTTTGATATGTTTACTTTAAACACGGAAAAAGTCAATAAAATCTGATGCTTCTGAAATTTTGATGTCCAATGCCCTTTTGTGCACAATTCATTGGATTCGACCAAATATGTAATTCAGAGAAAAGTAGAAAAATTGCTGACATTTACAACTTACAACGAATTTTAGCTCTCATTAAGCAATAATACTATAAATAACAAGACTCAAAGGAATGAAAGATAAATAAATAAACCAAACAAAAAATATTTAATTCCCTAAAATTGGATTATCACACCCCTTAATCACCTTGAACTTTAAATTTAAATTTCCAACTAATACCAATTGCCAAAAATAATTCATATTACTTTGAAGATAATTATGTCAAGTAATATTCTCGTTTTATGACAACCATGAACAATTAAGCCATTTCTACTTGACATCTCTCACCATCAGTCTCATATATCAGTTTTTAATTGCAACAAAGTATGAATGCAACATCTCATATAAAGGTTGATTAGTACGGATATTGTTTTATGACCGTTGTAAATGAGTCACACATTTCTGTACAGGGTGTGCCAATAAAAACGCAAGATTTGCAAACAAAAATATTTAAAATATAAGCAGGCCATTTTTCTCATCAAAACATTAATGTTATTAAAATAGAGCTTCTCCCGCTCATTATGCCCTTTGTTTCATCCAATTCGGATATTCCTGTACGGAGATACATCATTTTCAAAATGGAGCACAAATTTCAATCTGGTCCGATTTGTGGTCATCGGGTGAAGTATGTTAACCTAGGATGATATGCATCCAAGGCATTAGCCTCTATACATTTAAACCCGCTAAGCTAATTTTACAATTATTTGTGGCTCAAAGATATTATTGATCAATTATTTTCATTGAAAAACCAAACAGATGATCGATTTGTAGAAAGAATTATAAGCAATTATTAAGCAATTATGAAATTTAATTTTAGCAGTCTCAGCTTTGCTGGATTTAGTTGTGGTACTTCAGTCAGTGTCATCTCTAAAATGAAACACAGAATTCAAGGGCTTTCGTATTGACCTTTTATTATAAAAATAAATAGATAAAATGCGAGACTCGGAGGCAGTAGCTGCAATTGTAATTTTTGGGGAAAATTGCATTGCGTATCAAGATAAATTTTACAATCAAGATCCACATGCCAGATATTCAGAAACGAACTTACATTCCGGTTTGGGGAAACTTTGAACAAGACATTTTGGATAGAAAACAATTGAGATCGTTATTTCTGGCAGTTATAAAAGTTATTCTGACATCCTTTTTGGCTTGATTGGATACTTTCAATGAAGTTTTCATCTGGAGATGAAGTAACTTGTCATCTATTGTTTTGATTGTCACCTAATTTTGGTTATTGGTCATGGAATTGAGATCAAGAAATCGGACCAACCCAATTTGTAAGGGCTTCACAGAACTTGTAATAACTTCAGAATTAAATGTTCAAATTTTACGAAACAAAATGCTATTTGAAGATGAGATTATGTACAATAAGATTTGATAATTGTTTTTATCACATGTAGCCTAATTCTCTCAGAAAAAAATCACAAAAAATCTTGCGTTTTTATTGGCACACCCTGTATTAGGTCTATTTACCTGGTTGATAGGCTGATGATGTACAAGAGAAATATTATATGACCATTTCAAAATTGATGCCCAAAATCATTATCATTATAGATTATTTCTGAGAAATCAGAAACCCCCAACCTGTATTATGTTTCTTAACTTTATATGTTGAATGACTCCAAATTGACTTTTTTCCCATACATGCTAGAGCAATTAGAATAGGTATACTTTTAGGTATCGCACCTGAAAATATTGGGTATGATCAAAGAATGGGTTTAAATACATATTCATCAATGAAAATTTCAACAAATACCAGTTGATCAAGTTTCCTGTAGCACTGATTTAATTCGAAAAACCCAGAGAACTATTCAAATACATTGAAGTCAGAATTTATCATTTTATGATTCGTTTATTAGTCTGTAATAAGTGTAAATGAAATTAAAAGAACTATCAATATCTTTTATCTTGGCTTTTGAATTTCACCACAACATTGAATGAAGAGGTACAACCTTGTATACTTTTTCCAAGGTACAACCTAGTAAGCTACGTCATTGCAATCAACATGATCAAGTGCAATGATTCGGATGACGGAATTATTGATTTTGAGATCACAATAAGGGTAAAAAACTCATTCGTTATCCATTGTTTTAAAAGGTCACAGAATTGTTATATCAGATGATCAATTCTGATGAGGTTCGGATCAAAATATAGAATTAACATTACACAATTAGGTTGTAATTAAAAAAAAATGAAAATTAGCGACATGTGATTCATTTCCCTTCATCGTGACACTTACAACTCTCCTTGTGTAGAGGTTGTTAATCTAACCAATTTACAATCAATCAATCTGTATGAAAATTGATGATCAGGTTAAAAAAACAAGAAACGGATTTGAAGTTTACTTGAGTTCCTCATTGTCAAGATTATATTTCATTCATCATTCATTTATGCAAATTTCATTCAGTGACAATTTAGATTAAGGTGAGATTTGTTTAACCCTTACACTGCTGAATCCAGCAACATCCTTGGACTAGTCAAATATGCTGCACAAGTTTAATTACTATACATAGGGTTGGTTCTCTGATGATGATGAAATCTAATCTGAGAGGTGCAAAGGATTTCAGGTTTTGAAATTTAAGGGAAATGTTTTTTATCCCTCCATTTGTAAAAATAATGGCATGATCCAGAAATAGGTGTGCTTGGTATCACCGGCTTGGTATATAGTCAAAGATTCAAACAAATCTAACACAATCGTTACTATTTAGCATGACATTTCTATATTCAACCATTGCAATATATCATTATTAAATTGAGATCAGCAATATTAAAAGCGCCCAAAACTGATAAAAACAAGTGACAAGGTTGGAGAATTCGAGAATTCTATATATAACTGCACTTAATTATTCCATTTTCAATTAGGCCTACTCATAACATATATCATCCTGTATAAATCAATTTAATTGGTGTATGTCATGTGTAGTAAAACAGTAAATGAGTACTGGACATCTAAACCACACTTTGTTTTATTTCTACACCAACTAAGAATTTATTTATTATATATATATCAAGTAATAATTGTTCTATAAATCATCTCAATTAATTTGTGGTATTCCGTGGCATAAAATCACATCTATTTATATTTGATGTTCAGTTATTTCAGTAATCCATCTCTTCAATATGATGATCAAATTCCTGCAAATCACTTTTCGCTTAAATTTATTAGCTTTGCCACCACAATTACTATCATGCACATTCCAACAATTTAAAAGAAATTTGGATGTACATATAATTTTTAATACATTTGGATATACTGTGCAAACAAATCTAGGATGATGTTGCCTACTTTACATTATCAGTACTTTTTTACCAGGCAAAAATTAAAGTTGGTAAAGAATTGCAATTTTCTCCAATAGTCCGCAATATCACAAAAAAACTACTAATAGGTTACTATAAACATGTTCTATCGATTCATGTAAAAAAATATGTAGGTAAAAAAGGAGTGGGAAGAATCTAGGCCAGTCCATCATTGAATTTACATTTATTTGGGACACCATACTTTGAAATGAAATGTTAAATTAGACACTGTTAAATCAGCTATTTCTACAAAGCATAAAAATTGTGTTTTACAAATTTATTGTTTCAGAAAGAAGAATGGACAAAACATTTACCGGTGCATAAGATGATTTTAGCTCATCATTTTTTCTGGTATTGATAGCAAAGCAGTTTATTCCAAGCCAGAACTTATTTACAAGGAAGACAATCACCTGAACATGATGATTTTAACATATGGCATTATAATTCCATTAAATTCAGTATCAATAGTATAAACAAACATCATGACGCAAAATCATTTAAGTGAAAACAAAACCGATTAATCAATGGCATAAACATCAAACACGCTATCAAAAAGTACCCAGATTCTATCATAAAATATATTTAAATAGGCCCTATACTTTATGCACTCTGAAATTCAGATCAATACCTTAAAACAAATATTACACAACCGACCCATTAATGACAGACATATATGATGAGATCAACTACGAAATCAATGACGGACCACTAAATGGCATCACAATTCAATTATGACGTTAATACAATTAAAATAATTTTCTGGGCGAGTATCTTATGGCACCCAATTCTATGCACATTTACTGATTGTTGCAGTACTCCATGCATTTTTACTAAAATTAAATTAAAAAATGGTATAACCGTGATAACCGCTTTGGACATTAACAGAATTTCTTTCTTTCATGAAAGCTTCATAAAATTATTGAGTTTTTAAATATCAATTTAATAATTCCAGGAAATAAACAGTCCAAAACAAAATATGATAGATGATGCAATAAATGATGAAATCACCAAATGGAACTCAAATGTATATTGATATATATGTATGACCATACACCACAAAAAAGCCATAAAGGTGGTCTCTTCTTGGTTTTACTTTTTAAAATATATGCAACCATATAATTATTTTTCATAAATTATTGCCAATGTGGATGAATACAGGCGATACACTTCACAGAAATCGTCGCTTCGATTTTGTTATTTCTGGGTCCAAGGTTTGAAAAAAGGCGGAATGATAGTAAAATATTTAGTCACAAATTTTCTTAATTTTTTCTATTTATTCATTTATTCATTGCAAAATTTAATCTTTATACCGACCCCTGATACTTTATTCCCACATATTTCTTAACTCGTTAAGTTATGGTACTGTTTCCATGGAGTGTATGGTGACATTGAATTTTTTCTCATTTCTGCTCTTTTTACCCCCATGAAACTCTGTTGGTGTTTTGAAGAAAATAAAGAGAATCTGCAAAAATATTAACAATAAATTTCTAAAATGGCTGTATTTTTTTAAAATTTTATACAGCATATTTCCCAAATTTAAGGATTTGCCAAATAACTACCTCTGCATGTATTTTCACATGTTGTGCAAAATAAAGTTTGCTGGATTTATGGCTCATTTTCGGTGCATCACTTAATATTGTCATATGCACTGGGATCTGGGGAAATGAGTCACATGTAAATTGTATTTTAGCTTAAAATTGCAATACATGCATACTGATTATACCACATTATTGTTCAAACAGGTATATGTACCATTTTCACCAAAATGTATTCAAGTACAATAATCTTTTGCTTTTATTGTGATATTTTTTATGTTTTATTGAGATTCTTCTTTTAAGATTATTACATGACCTGCAGATTAATGTTTGAAAACACAGAGAAGAAAACAAATTTCACTGGATTTATGTGCTTTTTGTTTTTAGTTGAATACAAATTGCACATTGCATGATGGACATATCATGACTATCTGTATAATAATTTGACACTTCAACAACCTTTAAAACTCTCAAAATTGGATCATTTCTTGTTTTTATCACACCAATAAACGGCGGCAAAATGCCAGCATAGATATTTATCCATTTATAATTATTTTAGCATATTAAACATCAAGAAAGGGTTCACAATCAATTTTCCCTAAGCATAACACTAGAATTGCTCAACTGAACATAATGTTGATGTAATTTTTGAAAAGCTTTAACTTCTTTTAAGTGAGAAAAATCTTATTCAATTGTCCATTTGCATCTGCAGTTCTGCTTGGTCAATGGTCATAAATGAAATTGCATTATAATTTGACTGCATGTATGAAACCCTGACCAAGTTTGTATTTTAGCTTTAATATTTGGCTGGATATGCATTGGAAAATGTGTCAATTTGATGGTTTCTGGCTCTCTATACATGTATATACAAGTAAAAGCAAGACACTTCACATTAATTTACTTATTTACAGGGAACTGGGCATGTTATGCCATCACCATTTTAAAATGTTGATGTTGTTTCTTGTTTTTATTTTTTGTTTTGGTTGTTTGTTTATTTGTATTTTTTATTTCTCAAATAAATGATTGCAGTACAGGGAAACTTCAGTTTTAAAAGTAACTATTATGGCTATCTTGGTTATAATGATAAAGAAGTGTCCTTTTAAAAGGACATTTCTGGTCATTCAGACATTTTAGCTCTTTGCATCCAAAGCAAAATAATTTCTGCCTTGTCTTTTAATAAAGTTGAGTATAGAGTTAATGAGTTAATAATAGAGTTTGATAAGGTTTCCATTGCATTGCATTATTCATTTTAATGAAAGAAGATTAAATAATTGGCCTTAATATTGATCAAAAATGGTTGCAGCCATCAATTAATTACATATTTTCAGTGATCAAATAGAACACAAAATTTTAGTAAAAGAAATCTGTCTCACATTGAACCGGACAATCTTGCATACTTATTTTAGACACAAATACCATGTGTAAAATTTTAAATAAATATATACCATAGTCCAATATTTCTATTTCCTTGACAATTACAGTTTATAATTTTCCAGCATTAAAATTACCTGTAAAAGGTTTGAAAATAATTTCACCAAATCCTCTTTTCACAAAAAAAAAATCCAAATCTTTCAATTCTTGACATCTGCAAGTTCATGGCTATCGAAAGACAGCTGAGGAATATGGCATATGATGTAAATAATGAAAATGCACTCAATTTTCAAAGACACTTATTTTCACTATTTTTTAAAATCAAATTGTGAATTGACAAATCATTTACATATCAAATTTACAGACTTTACCTAAACCCACTCTTCAATTCCTACATTTTTCAACTCCAAACTCTCATTCAATCCTGGAAAATATTCCAAATTAAAAATTAAATATGTGCAAAAATAACAAGTTTTATAATATACACAAGCTGGCTTTGAAAGGAGGTGGTTTTGTCCATGTAAATATAATACTATGGATATATAAAATGGACATTACTATGACAAGAAAAATCTACTGGTTGTTCTAACAAAAACAATTCTCTCAAATCCCTGGACATTTTTGGAGAACAATGCTGTATGCAGTTTTTATTTTCTTGTAGTCGTCACATTTATGTACTTTTTTTTGTTTATCCAAATTAATTAATGCACATGGGGAAAAAATAAGACAAAAAGAAATTTTTAGGCTCATCTTTCAGAATGATCAAGAATCCATAAACTGAAAACAATAAAATTAAGATATTTCTTATTGAATGGGAAATTTTAAAACAATTATCTGTAATTTAAAGGTTGCTATAGAAATGCAACTTATATTTATCATATTTTTATCTTGTTTTCCAAATCGAGTCAAGAATTAGAAAATAGTGTTAACAATGTGAATAGTACACCGATATGGAAAATATATCTACGATGTGATATTTCTTTCTTTTAACAATCTTCACAGGCCATGGCTATTAAGAGTTTTTCAGTGCATTCAAAATTGCATAATATTTTGCTAATTATGTTACTGATGCTGATAGTAAAAATTTTCATGATGTTTTAATTTGACAATCTAGAATTTATGTAACGATACTGGTCAATTGTAAGGCATTTTATTTTCAATCAATTGTGTACCTTATCGAATGAAATCTATGAAAAAATAAATATACATTTAAATTATATTTCCTATATTTGTAAGTTACGAAAATACAATATTTTGTATCGCACTCTTATTTAATTCTAATTTTATTCTAATTCATATAAATAAATAGATAGCAAAATTCATAAGACAATAGTACGGTATACATTACATCTGTTTGAAATCACGATGCTGAATTTTGATCACTAATTTTGCCAATCCACTTTTCTCAAGGTTTGCTTGATGCAATTAAAGCACCTTGAGACATTTTCTCAAGGTCATTAATTACATCGCATGGAGCAAATTTATAATTTTTTTAAGGTTGTGTAACTCAGCCTGCCATTTCCGGTGGATGGAAATTAAGAATTATCTATGCTACAATTTCCATTGATGATAAGCTATCAGGAAAGAAGGGAATGGAAGTATTTTAAATGAATCTTAAAAGTAAAACTTTCTAAGACTTATAAAATTAAATTGGGTAGTTTTTAAATATCAACCTTCGTCGTCTTTATAATTGATAGCCTATATTCACAGTTGTTATGGCTAATGATATTGATATTAATAATGCTTGTCATCGCAGTATTGTGTTCATTACACCAGGGCTCATTATTTTTCATGTAGATTTAAAGTACTGCTATCAAATATGTCCTAGTGTTTATATATTATTTATTCATCTATTTTTGTAAATATTAAATGTTTTAATATCTAATTATTTATTTCTTTAAATTATTTATTTATTTACTTACTTATTTGTAAATTTTAAATAAATAACCATTCTTTTTGAAACAACTAAACATCCAATTTACAGTTGGGTATTCACTGCTATATAATTTCATTCATATTATGGGATCTTAAGGAAATCTGAGCCACCAGTGAGCTGATTTATCCTCTTAAGGAATACAGTGTTTGAATAATGAATTCCTAACAAGTTATCTTCGATATCTAGTGTGGTCAATGGCCGTATTAGAATAGACATTGTATGATAGATGGTCATACAAGCTAGCTGATTCTCTCTGTCAATTCTGATTAACATTCAACTACAACATGTGTCCATCCAATTGAATATTATCCTTTTTGTACAATTAGTTTGACAGATTTGCAAGAACATTTTGAAAACTGTAAATGTTACATGACGAAGGGGGAATAATTCGGATGTCGGAAATATTGCTTTTGAGTTACAGATACATGGCAATAAAGGTAGAAAATTCTTTTATTTTTCAAATGTTTTTTTTTTAAATCGTCATATCTCTGGAACCAGATGACAACTATTGATGTGGTTTACATCAAAATGCAAAATTTTTGACAAACCAATAAGACTGTAATAAAAAAATAAAAATGAAATTGAACAACATGCAAGTCATTCCCCTTGATCATGTTACAAGTGGTGTTTTATATAGATGATGGTTTGATCAGTGGCCATGCTGATTTCCCGTGTCAATTCTGATCAACATCTAAACCACAATATCTGTACTAGTTACTGAACACCAGCATTGGTTTCATGATGGTAAAATGCAAATAAATCTGTAAATGATGCTGTAGATGATATAGCCTTCATTAAAATTTGGTTTGGTCAGTGGTGGTTGACACTGCAGAGAATACTATACAAACTGATTGGCACTGTCAATTTTCATTCCAATCTTAATTACAACATCTACATTACCAAATTTACCATTCAGTTATTCAACATCCTCTGTTGCAATTAGATTCATTGTCAAATAAAATGCAAATAAAATGCTTGGAATAATGGCCTTCATTAATGTATTGTTTACATTGGTTGTATAATTTGAGCAGAGTTTGAGTAACACTCAATTTTTTTTTCAATATAGAATTACTTACATTGTGGAACATATTTAACTGTCAGTTTTGCAGAATTAATATTCCACAAATACTGTTGAATATTATATTAGGCTAAAAAGGTTCATATTTCAAGAAGCATAATGTTGAATAGTTTAATATTTTTTACTGTTAAATAGATGCCAAGGTGTACAGTTTCATGCTATTCACAACAAACAATCTTGTAAAGTATACATTTGGCAAATTTAAAAATCAAAAGGCTTATTGCTGATTCAAATGCTATCAATTTGTTTTCTTTTTGTAAAAGAAACACAAACAACAGCAAAATTTGTTAAGTGTTTTTTTTATTTTTTTTTTAAATAGGCTGTAAAATTAACTATTCTTTTTTCATTTTCAAAAATATCGAGAAAAAAAAACTGAAGTTGGTAATCTATTTGACCCTCCCCCCTGAAATGCACCCATGCAGAAACAGACTTGTTTCTCCTTTTTCACACTATAACTATAATTATCACAGTGTTCTGTAGTTATAAAGCTTAGATTTCTAAGAAGTTTTACACATAACTTGGGTATCTAAAGAGTGTATTTAAAATCATTCAGAATCAGAAAATTATGATATTATAAGAGATATCAAATTTTACTTATTCTGAAGAGAAATATATGAATTCAAAATTACAATATTTAGTAACTTGATCCAGGCTCATAGCTAGGATTTAGAGAGACCTGGTCAATAATTCAAATAGTTGAACATTTTTACAAAAAACAAATGTGTGGTTTTTTCCTAAGTAAACTTTTAAATGTCTTTAACATTGCAAATTATCAATTGTGACTAATTTAAAGCGATTTTGACCCATTTTTATAGCAAATAGACTTAACTTATGTAAGTCTAAAAAATGGACTTTTCAATGTCCTCAACCTTGCAAATTATCAGTTGTGACCCATTTTATTACGATTTTGACCCAATTTATAGCAATTAGAAGTCCTTCTTGGTCTTTGCTATGAGCCTGTTTTCAATCAATCGATCAACCAATCAAATACCTTCTTGATCTTCTGGTTGTTTTTATCCCATTTCCACAGCATCAACGACATCCTGACACGTCTCCTAATCTTCTTCTTCACCGAACGAAAAACACGCAACATATAAAAACGCTCCTCACTAGCCCCCCTTAAAATTCCAGGAGGGGGCTACTAAAAATCTCACAAAATTGTGTTATCAATTCCTCTATACTTTGATTCCGATAAAGAGTATAATATCCAAGATTATTAATCAAGAAGTATCTTACAATTCCAAATGGAATAGAAAGTAATCAAATAATAGCATCCTACATCCTCCTGGTTACATCATAACATTCATTTTAGGTTAATCAGATTCATATAGAGATAAATGATCCTTTCCACGATTTAAAATTTCCAATATCCTGGCGGAACCAAAATTCAGAAATTCTGATTGAAACTCTCCAAATGTGGCAAAATACAAAATCCTCAATTGTCAGTTGAAAATCTGTTAATAATTTCCCACAAATCCATAAAATGATCTTGATTAATTCACAATATAATAAAAAATCCTCTATAGCAACTGAGTGTCCCAGATGTAGACAGTCATCTTGTGTATAGTAACCATGCTAAGCGATGTGCATGCGTAGCGTTATGACAACACCACAGCTGCGGGATAGAGACATAATAGCACATAGGTGAATCCCTTCTCTCTCTCTCTCCAAGCTCGGATACAGCTATACATGTGGTCGGTACGCCACCAAATGCCTGCAGCTAAGAACACACGTACTGCGTACTTGTACAGCTAGCACACGCTTAATGATAATTAGTGGCACACACAAATAGCATCACTGAGTGAATGAGCGAGTCTATGTATGACATAGTGCTTCACTGACCCTGTTATAGTACTACATATATAGCTGGAAGCACAGCCCTTAAAGTGTCTCAATGACTCAATTTCTACACCAATTGAGAATTTTTGAGCGTTACCTGGATGCCTTATGGTTTTACTATTTGGTATAGATAGCTATTAACATATCATTATATAAACCAATTTTATGTTACATATCTCTAGCAATTTCATTCAACTTTTTTCAGAACAAAAAATGGTTAGATGTATCAGATTAAATCAAAATATCAATCCTCTGGCCAGATTTAAAATGGATATCTCAAACTTCTGAGACTGATATGCTGAAAAAACAATTTGGTTGTTTTCAGAGAAAGAGAAATTTAAAATAAATAACAATTTCATGGTATATTCACAATCATTTTTTAGAAGATGCTGCAAAATCAAGAGTAATGAGTTAGATACCATGAATATTGATTTTGAGTTACAGATTATTAATTTGGAACCAGATGACCAATCATAATTGGGATTGGATCAAAAATGTAGCATTTGTACTGCACAATTACATTTAAAAAATCAAAACTGAAAATTGCCGACATGTGACTTATTTTCATTGATCGTGTCACATAAACAAAATGTGAAACACACTCCCCAACTATAGTTTCATTGTAATGTTTGGGTCTATTATAAGACTCAGCCCATGGGGGTTACAAGCAGGGATAACATTAGTCTAATCTATACTTCCGGGTTTAATGAACTTAAGTCTCAATATTTTGTTTAATCTATTTTTCACAGCTGTTTACAAAAAAAGAGCTCTCATACTTTAAATGATTACACCTTGACTAATGAGTGCCTAAACTATTACCAGGTATAGCAAGCCTATTTATTTAAAAACCAATATCACAGATAAACACTTTTAGAGACTTATAGTATGTTTGGCGTGTCATAGCAAGAGTTGGTATGATGCTTCAATAAACGAATCACTATTGAATGGGTTTTTACACAAAGTTAATAAGATGCCACTAAAGCATTACCATTTTGAATCAAATATCCATCTGGATTTTGAAATTTTGAATGAATGACAGAGCATTTTTGGCAGAATATACCCCTAGGACAAAAACAAAAAATAGTAGATAAAAAAGATAAAAAAATAAAATAAATGAAATAAAATTATAAATAAATAAATAAACAAATAAATAAATAAACCAATCAATCAATAAATCAATAAATCAATAAATCAACCAATAAATAATTGATTAATTAATTAAAAAATAAATAAATGAATAAAATAAAATAAAATGTCATGCTTAATGCATTTTTTTAAAAGAAAATGACTAGTTGAAATACAGCAATTTTTTTTAAAGTTCTCAATAGCAAAATTGTTTATATTTTTCATGACAACTAAAAAAGGTATGGGCCAATTATTTGTGGCAATGCGGCAAAAAAGACCGCACATGCTTAAGGCGGTGTCACACATCACAAAACGTACGAATAACGTACTAATAACGTACACTGGATTTGTCATTGAAATACATGTAATATCGATTACCAAACAAGTTCGTTATTAGTACGTTATTCGTACGGTACGGTGATGTGGGACACCGCCTTTAGGTGTACATATGCGAGACAAACCTTCCCTAACATTTGGACAATTTTTTGGACCACTCACCAGTCCGATGACTCGCTAGTCTGTAAGCTCGCTAGTTCGAAGGTTCGCTAGTCCGAACCTTGAAAAAAGGCTCATCTAGCGAGCTATCTGAATAGCGAGCTTTCAGACTAGCAAGCTGTGGGACTAGGGAGTTTTCGGACTAGCAAGCTGTCGGACTGGCGAGCTGTCCCCGATTTTGGTCTGATCTCTTTATTCAAGAGGCAGATGTTGCAAAGCAAACTCCTTGCCGGACAGAAATAGCATCTTGTCACACATTCATTGACTTATTAATTATGCATGCATGCAAAAATGCCCAATACAAGAGAATATGGAAACTGATCATTAATCATCTAATGAATATTTAGGAGTAATGAGAGCATGATGAGTTAGTGGTGCTGGAGTGGTTCTATAATATCAAAGGTATGGTAGCCCTGGGGTATTCGTATTCAAACTTCACAGAGAATTTTTGATTACGAAAATATTGTGAACTTAAAGACACTATCTTGAGAGAATGGTATTGCAATGCAAGAGCATGTTTCTGAATGGAGAATATTGATTTACCAATTGAGGATGATAAATCATTGGGAGTATATCATCATTTTTGAAAAAAAGAAAAATTAATTATTAAATAAACACTGCCTTAAGCCATATAACATAATAAATAAATAGTGCTAAAATTCCTCTTAAATTTCAGATATATTGATCTGACGCACTATTTATAAATAATTCATTTTTTTTTAAATATCACAACACATAAGATATCTTTGGGTGGAAAATGGAGAGGTGATCTTGAACAAAATTACAACATACTCCTTTTTCAAGCAATCAGGCAGACATTTGCCAAGTCTTTACGATATCAAAATAGAATACAATTCATCATGTGCATGTAAATTGTCATAGGAAAAAGAGCTGCCATTTTTCATAAATTTTAGTATGGTCTCCAGTCTTGAGTCAGTGGCTCTTAAAATGGTGCTTCAGGTGATGGTGACACCATTTTAGGTGATGGTGTCACCTGAAATAACATTTGAGGACTCCATCACCTGAAGTACTATATGAGGACCACTGACATAAAGGATACAATTCTGATCCCATTCTCGCAACATTTTTAAATAAATAAAACATATGGAAGCCATTATAATAATAATAATAATAATAACCAGTATTTATATGCGCTATTCACCGTAGTATCATAGCGCTTGACATTATTATTACGCTGTTATTAGGAAATCATCACTCTCATTTTACTTCAGCTAGATCACAATCTTAAGACGCAGACCTATCGGAACTTGGATCGTAATATTCCCCTAACAGCTCCCCAATGCGCTTGGGTCGACGAAGCAATCAGGATTAAATGTCTTGCCCAAGGACATAACCCGTTGGCCGTAGCGGGGCTCGAACTCGCGACCTCATGATTCGGAGTCCTGCACTGTTCCACTAGACCACACGAGCTCCTCATTACAGGATACATCTTTCTTGCATTCAAATGATTACAACCAAATTCAACAAAAATGAGGATGCTTTATACTAAACCTTAAAACCAAATCAATTTCAAGTTAGAGTATGTTTGACTGCGCATTTCAAAAATTACATACAGGTAATTATTCATCCGACCATTGTTGCTCAAAAAAGTTTTAATTTAAAAGAATTAGCCATCCCATTCTAAGATTTTCACCTTAATTCTGCCGCCACTGGGCTTAAGCATTCTACTAGATTATAAAATCACGTAATCTCAGCCCTTTTTACTTCATTAATCCAGTATTCATCCTCTGCTAAATTAATCCTTAACATGCATTTGATTATATGAATTTTCAGCTCAGTTACTTTGGCAAACATCACAATAGTCTTAACCAGCCCACATATTACAAATACAAACATAAGATGAAAATTTTCATCACCATGGGATGACCTTAAAAAGAAATAAAATCCAATTGAGGACCCTAGAACTAGAAGGGGGTTAAGTCACATTGAGTATAAACTGAGAAAACGGCACAAACATAAAATCATTTGTGTAGTCTTGAATGGTATTGCTGTATTTCGCAGTGACTTTTGTGCATGTTCTGATCATCAAATTACTACAAAACTTTTACAGAATGTAGAAATGAGAATTCTGTAGCAGGAAATTGACACAACTCAATTTTCAAGATTTTGTGACTTAACCCCCTTTTAGTTCTAGGGTCCTCAATTAATCAAACATTTCTCCTTTTCATTTTGCTTAAAACAATAATCCTTTGGCCATCTTAAGCAGAGTCACACCAACCCCTTGATCATGCTCATCTGACCATGTAATTAATTTGCAGAGACAATCTTGGCTGATTAATGGATTTCCGCCATACCTTTAAACCCAAGCTCCTAATGGACAACAGGAAAATTTTCATAACATTTACAATTTAAGGGAGGGCATTAAGCACAAGCCGACACCAAAGTGAATCTTCCGGGATGAATCATAACTTTTGCCAATTTATCTAAGTGCATATGTCTCAATTCCCTGTAGATTTGTGCAGATGGCCGGCTCTATGCAAGATGACCTCCACAGTTTGTGTAATCATTTATTCTTTTTTGGATATTGGTCATTCAGGAAACCATTTTTTGTGCAAAATTGACCTGTTAATTGGGATGTTCCTTCTGATAAATGGGATAATTTTTGGAAAATTGCAATAAATTTCCCCAAAAGTTCCAGACAGTTTAATATAAAGCTTACTGTACTTAAGTGAATACAAAATGGAACAAGAAAAGAAAAAACACAAACCCAATTCAGTTGAAAGGCTCCACAAAAAATCATGATCAATTCAAGAGACCTGTTAATCACCAGTGTCTACTTTCTGACAACACTTAACTGGTTTTTTTTGCCTTTGCCTTTGCAGCATCTCATTTATGACAATTTCTGTATTAAGGTTAACCAGGACAACTGGTTAATCAGGATATATTTGCTTCCCTTGAGGTGCCCCAATTAAGCAGTGTCAACTGTATCTACAAGAGGCTTCTAAAAAATAAAAGAGAAGCTAGTTGTACAGAATAGGGTACATTTGGTAAACTTTAAATAGGTAAAAGGAGCTTCCAGAAGCTGTATTTACTAAAAACAATATAACACAATATCTTGCTGAAAGTTGTTTGCATTATAGTGGCAGTTTGTCTGAAACAATATTATGTTAATTGTTTTGCCCCTAACATGTATCTTTTGGGAACATATTGTTGTATTTTTACCCATATTGTCAGAATTTAAATTTTGATTATATTGTATGATTTGTAATTCTAAGTGTACATTTTAATTCACTGGTATCTTACAGTTGGTGGTGTTGCACTATTTTTTACATTCATCACTCAACATCTTTAAAAAACATACCACATCAAACGGCTGATCAAATTTTAGTTCCCCAAGCGTTTGCCGCAGAACCTAAAATGATACTTGTAGAATGGAACTTACTTGAGCTAACTAACAGTGTGCTAAAGCCGCATGGAACTACAAATCAGGGAGGTATAGCACACTATAAATCACCTGTATTTCATTTATTTGTCAATTTTGAATTAGCTTTCATTCTTTTATACAGGTATGCTTTTACATAATTATATTATTTCAGTAATTGAGATATGCTAAGATATTGAATGAAATATTTATAGCTCACACTTTTTAACAAAACAAAAAAGAAGAAATTTCTGTGCAAAGGTCAAGAAACTGGTTCACTTTAAATAGGCCTAGGTATATATAGATGTTCTTGGTTAAATTTTCACAAAAAGTACACAAAGTAATACCAGTGATAGTCAGGAAGCGGTAAAATGACGCTACATTTATCAAATTGCTATCATGCAATATGGGTTGTCAATTGTAAACATACTCATGAGGATGGTTTATAAAAATGAAAAATGGATAGCAATAATGGACTTACTGGCACCAAATATTTGATATTTGCCAACGGGTAACTGTGTTAGAGATGTATGAACATTTTTTTTTTTTGAAATCAGTTGATAAGAAAAAAATGTTGTTATGTGTTTGCAAATATACAGCATGCTATGTTTATACTGTTATTAAAATTTAATGAAAACTCTAATAAATGTGTGCTTAGGTAAAAAAAAGAACTTTGTTTCAGGCTCCCTTGGCCCAACACCTCCAGCGCTATTTGATTTTGATTTTTTAGTCGAAAAAAGTTTTGAAGCCATTTTTTAAAGTCACTATAATTTGGGTGCTTTGCACCCGAATTTCTGTTCTCTTTTTCTTTTCTGGCAATGTAAAAAAAACTTAAATGGCAAAATTTAAAAAAAATGAAATGCGATAAAATGTGAAAAAAACAGAAAAATATCTTAAATCTACTTTGCATTTTAAAAATTTATAAAAATAGAGTGTGTTTCTATCTCTTTCTTCACTATGTGAAAGAAAGTCAAGAAGAGTAATGTCTGCAACTTTGTTATTTAGAGCACTATATAGCAGGAAATTTTCACGGGAATGTAATTTTTGTGCTTTTCATGGTCATACAGCTAAACGCAAATTTTAAACCCCACAAAATATTATTCTTATGTTGACCCTATATTGTGAAATGTCGAGCATTGGTAAAATCGTGAAAAATTAACCCTGCGAAAATATCCCACTATACAACAATTATTATTGTAAGAGTTTCAGAAAGTTACATGTTACACTCTTAATTTAATTGAGAATAGTTAAAGTGTGGATATGAATTGCTTATGACAATTTGCGAATATCGAAAAAATCACACATTTTTTAAATAAGTAAAATAGTTAGTTACTCATCAAACTACGCACAGGAATGGTTAAAACATTTGGTGCCAACAAGTATCATACATTATTGCTATCCATTTTTAATTTTCATTTTTACAAACCAACCTCATTATAAGTATGTTTACATTTGACAACCCATTATTATTAGCTTTGATAAATGCAGCGTCGTCTTACCGCTTCCTGACGATTACGGGCACGCATATTTTATGTACTTGTTTGGAAATCTAACTTTGGAAAAATCAATATATATTTATATTTGATGAACTAGTTCTTTGCCATCTCAATGGAATTGTCAACTGATGGCATACATACATACATAGAAGGTTCAGAAGTGGAAACTATGAATATTTTACTAAGCAGTTAGCATAGTTAGGCTTTGCCGTATAATAGATATAATAGATGCTAAAATGTCTAAAAATGAAACGGATAAAATTTAAAAAAAAAAATCAAATGAGTAAAACCATTGAGTGACCAATCTGTAAAGCAGGCATATATCTTTAGTGGCATATGGGTGCGGCCACACCAGCAATATTTCATTAGTTGGTTCGGAAGAGGCACCTGTCAGAAAATTTGTACCACTGTCGAAAATTTGAAATTAAAAAAGACTTGTCGTTTTTTAGTTTGAACGACATCAGTTTTGAGTAAAATTTTAACCAATTTTGATTGGTTTAAAAAGGTTAAAAAGTTAAACATTTTCACAAAATTGCCTGCATAGCCCAGATTTTTGGCAAATAGTTGCTTGTGTGCTTGCCTTTTGTTTGTTTTTTTGCTTGTCAGTTTTTTTAAGCTACGATGAAAAATTTGGGTGTACCTTTTTAGTCACATATGTCAGTTGTTGGTCATCATAAAAATTGTCTCACTTCAACTCTGGTTATGCCCCTAGATATCTTTCAAGAAAGACTAACTAAATAGTGCATCTAGTGAATAGTGAATAGAATTTCGTAAAATTCAAATAATTACATTTACAAATGAGCAATCATCTCTTACTAAAGAGATCTTGGTTGTCATGACTACAAATGCACAGTAATCTTTTCAGATCTTGTAACGTGGAAGATATTACAGCGTTTGTTGACATGAAATGCCCTCATTTTTGCTCAAAATATCAAACTTGTGTATTAATGTATTTCATGACTTTTCCTTACAAAGAACAGCAGTGATGAAATGAAATTGCTTAATGCATATGTCAGGTTTAGATTTTTGCCAACTTGGTGAAAAACACTAAGGGAGATTTGGATAAAGAAAGTGGTCAGTGAAACCAAAAGGTTTGGTCAAGACTAGAACTAGTACCGTTCCCCTGATCGCCCCTCCCTCGGACCCAATCTTGTAGACAGCTGTGGCTATAAAGGTATTGGACACTGAGTGGATATAGCAAGGCACGGAAAACAGGGCTAGTCAAGACAACCTTACCATTACTAAGTAGAAGCAACACTAGATCTAGACGGCGAGGTTTGGACGTCACGTTAAAGGGAGTAGCCTATTAAATATTCCACTGAGAATATAAAACTTATGAAAATGCTCTAAATAAAGCTTACAGGTGTAACAACAAAAATACAAAAAATTACACAGAAATGGCTCAAATTGAGAGAGAATTCATTTACAATATATAATTCTGTGATGGTGGTGTGACTATCCTGTGTTTTTTAAATCCTAATTTTGTACCGCAGATGGATTTACCAGATAAAAGATCAAACAAAGCTCCTGGAGATAATTTAATACATATCAAAAGAGAAACAATTTCATCAAACATAATTTGTTTACCCATCACATGTATAGAAACAAGATCTTTTTAAAATTGGAAACTAGAAACACTGTTTTCACAACATTTTTTGTGCCGGCATCAAAAATTTAAGTTGGTAAAGAATTGCAATTTTCTCCAATATTCCACAAAATCATGGAAAACTACTGGTAGGTTATATTACTATAAACATTCATGTTAACAAATATGTAGGTAAAAAATTAGTGGGAAGAATCTAGGCCAGTCCCAAGTAAGCCATTGTCCACCTTGTGTTTGCCATTGGTCCACCTTCGTGTTTGACTCCAAATTGGGGTATTGCGAAGTATCTAATCCAGATCCAGACATGTGGTTAAACACACTCAAATTTAGTCTAAAAGAAGTTATTGTCAAATCAAAAAAAAAAAGAAAGAGAGATTTGCCATTACCCCATGATCCATGATCCCAGAGAAATCTCAAATGTGCTTTTCCACTAGCAATCCTTTGGTAAAACATAATTTTCTGTTATTTATTATTCTGTTTACAGCATAGCCGAGTATAGTAGGCTGAAAATTTGGGAGTGGGTCTTTTCTGGGTGCACTATCCTAATTACCGCTCCTATTCTTTTACATGTAAAGATGGGGTCACAAAACAGCTTGTTTCTAGAACCATTATTAAAGATTCGATCATTCTAGAATAAACTGTATTTTGTAGTTCTTGGAAAAACCTTTAAGAAATCATCAAGTAAACAACATGAAGCCCGGCTTGTTTTCGCAATAAACCAGCTGTTATTTTGTATTGCAGTTTGATCGAGTATTTCAAGAGACATATCGATTTGTTCAATTTATAATTTTATTATAGAATGTCCTGGGGTGCTAAATTTTTCTACCTATTCCACCTTCTTAGTTTAAACCCGGCATATTTGCCACTAGCGTCACAACGTGCAACAATTTATGATTGTACGACCTTCTAGTTTTTGGTCCAAAAGGTCCAAGAGTTTGGGTGCGACATTTCGAAAGTATCCTAGCTGCAGGCCTAATTAAGCAATAAGATTGTAATGGGTGAGGGCAGTGTTTGTAAATTCAGTCAAGAAGATATACTTTATAATATATGTTGATCATGTCAGTAATTTAATCTCCACAAGACCCTTGAATAAATTTTGCTTTAAAAGGAGCAATTCATGATCTATACGTTTCCTTGCCAAGGTCACCTCTTTTAAATTCAGATTTTTAGATAAGAAGAATCCATGACTGATAAACGTTACAAATTTAAAACTATTCTTGCAAATTTGTAAGTGTTCTTGAGAAAAATGAGAAGCAGGCCCATAGCCAGGGGTGCGATGGGGGCGTTGCAACCTCCCAAATTTGACAATGTACCAAAAAGATCCACAAAAATTCCCTAAATACCCACCAAAAGATCACCTAAAGCACCAAAACATGTAAATGTAACGTCGTTTCTTACTAAAATACTAAACAAAATGCTTGAAAAACTACTGACAACTTTTTTTTGCTTGTCACTGTGTCAAAACCACTAAAATTAGTTTTGGGTTGACCAAAACGAAAATGTTTCCTCCAAAAGGTCCACTTTTTGAAAATCCACACCCCCTTGAAAAAATCCTGGCTATGGGCTTATTCTTATTACTGACGGGTCCTACCATATTTCTTAAATTTGGTGGAGCTTGTAATATGAAAATGAATGATTTAAACAAATAGAGGGAACTTTTCAGCATTCATTTATTTTGAATTCATTGATCTAACTAGACCAAAAAGAGGTGAGATTTTAATAACATTGGAATCATGAATTGCACCTTTAAATTGATGAATAATTAAAACACAAGAATATGATACTCATGACTTCCCCTTTTGATATCTGATAAAAGTACACATCGGCACATGCAATTGCATGGCATAAGTTAGCAAGTTCAATTCATCTACTTTATAAATTTGGTAAATAATTTTGTTCTAAATTTAACTTCATATGAGCATCATATTTCCTAATGAAACCTGACAAGCTAAAAGTCTGATCCGCTATTTAATTGGAAATATTGTACTCCCACTGCACTTCAGAGAGCTGCAAGAGCATTATTTATATTGGAAAGAGCAGATAACTTGTTGTGTTGGGATGATAGCTAACACGTCCCAGATAAGGCCAAAAATGAATTGTTTGGTTGTCCTCCGCAATTATTTTTAAGCAAGTGCGGGTGGGCGGATTTCTTTATTTTTTAGATTTTTTTTCAAATGTAAATAAAAGCTACACCAAATTATGGCCTCTATAAAGATGCAAATAAGTCTACTGTACCAAAAATATCTTTATTCAAGTTTAAAACAGTATTAAAATGCAAACAAAATAATACAACAACTTCAAAAAATATTTTCAAAAAATCAAAAATTCTCGAAGAAAAAAAATAAATTTGGAAATCTGAAAATTAGGCGCGGTATACTTTTGTAAAGTAATTTGAAAAATAGGGGCGGGCGGTGGATGACAACCAAACGACTTTTTTTTTTGGCCTAACTGTTTGTACTTTTTACAGGAATTTCAATTTATTCGCTCAGCAATTAGAGTTTAATATTTATTGTCAACCCCATCAATTTTGCAATTTTATCACTTGAGTAGCATTATCCCTACTAATCAAAAGCATGGAACACAAGAACTGAAGTGAAGTGACATTCTGTCAGGAATGCCCATTTATTCCTTATAAATCTCAAACATAAAATTTTGTAATTTGCCTCTATATCATTTGTCAATCAATACAGAAAACGTATGATCCTTATACAAAATATGATCCTTATACAAAAGTCTGATATACAAAAATAGGATTTTTTATACAAACTATGATCCTTATACAACGTTTGATTCTTATACAAATATG